>CAIGRE010199844.1:0-21539 GCA_903798275.1 Fraxinus angustifolia subsp. syriaca
CTATCGATATTTTTGAGATTTTTAGAGTATGGAAGATGAGATAATATTTATATGTGTTTAAGCTGATTTTGTAATGTTATGTAGTGAGTGTTTGATTTTTATTTGTTAACTAAAAGAACAGTTTTGTCTTTTTAACAAAATTATATTTTGTAATTGTATAATTTACTTAAGGGCATTTTTGTCTTTTGAAAATTATTAGGTTATTTTAAAGTTATTTGCTTGTTAAAAAGTAAAAAAACAATTATACGCCTTTGACAAAACCATTTTTAAAGTTACCCCAAATCAAACGGGCCATAATAGGGTAAGTATGCAATAAAAAAGAGGTTAAAACTTTTTCCTTCGGCCGAATTGCTAAAACCCTCCCAGAGCTCCTCGTTTGTTCATTGCAAGCCATCCGCCCCCACAATACACCGAACTCACCCTCCGATATGTCCACCACGAACGCTACCGCCTCCGCCGTAAATGAGAACTACGAAGACTTTGTAAAAGTACACGGCGTCCTTTTGGCGGCCTCGGGACTCCCACAGTCACTTCATCGGAAGCTATTTCTGAAGCTCATGGCGGATACATTTGATGGCGGGAATTACTTCCAGGTGGAACAAGTGGAGGACGGGAAGCAGAGAAGGCTTGTATTCACCGCCGACTTTATGGGAAAAGAGTCCGATGTCTTTTTAGTCGACCATGCATGGACTTTTCGTCTTTCGGATGCTTATAAGCAGGTATGAACTAATAGTTTGCTCTTTTTCAAGAAACAATTTTTTTCACGTTTGGGGTTTGATGCGTTTTTGGGTTTTATTGATAATAAGAGAAAAATATCGAATTTGTAGTTTTAGCCCCTGTTTTGTTTTATGAAGAAAAGTTTGGTAAAATTTTGAACGTTGATGTTTGATTTTATTTTCCGCTGACTTTATAAATTTGAAAAAAGAAGTATACGGTAAGACTGGACTTCTTAAACGATAATGGAACAATGTAATAGGCTATAAGTGCACAGAATGAATAAGGAAACTCTGGAAAGAGTGTCGTGTGATTGGCACATCAATACTGTAAAATATGAAATGAATATCCTCATAAAATATGCTAACACGGCTCTATGAATTTCTCGATACCCTCCCTCAAATGAAAGGTAGATGCTTTGGTTTTAGTTTGGCCTGGAGCTCATGAAAACATGAATTGCTGAGGGGTTCGGTGAAGATCTCTCTTGTTGGGAAACTTTATCACGAACAAAGTGTACATTGATTTCAATGCTTGTAGTACGAGAAAGGAAGACAAGTTGCGCAGCATGAGCAACAACTCATTGACTGTCACACCAAACAACTGGAGCAACAGGAAGATTAAGACAGTTCATGCAGTAAGGGTCTAATCCATGTAACCTAGCTGTGACATTTACTAAGGCTCTATATTTAGATTCTGTAGTGTAGTGGGTTACAACAGTTGATTTCTTTGAGCTCTAGGATATCAAGTTGGAGCTTAGATAAAAATAATGACGACTAACAGGCGATGATAATTAGCATAATGTGTCCAGTCTGTATTAAAGAAACCTATCTAGTTGAGCAAAGTGAGGAAACAAAGAACATTAGATACTGTGCCATTTAGGTATTGAAGAATATGCTTGCAAATGCAATGAGACTACATTGGATTTTTGGAGAAATTGTTTTAAGTAGTTGACAATGTGGACAAAATGTTGGATCTAGTGATTGTGTTAGATAGTGTATTACCTAAAGCGTGCTTGGGTATATTTGGATTTTTGAATTTAACATTGGTTTACCATTGTATAGAGAGAGTTTCTTTTGAGTAGTTGCTGGTGTGAGACATGCTTTAGCATTCTCTATTTGATATATTAGGAATGAGACCATAGTGCCCCTTGGAGTTGCAGCGTGCTTCTATGCCGAAGAAGTACTGATTACTTTCAGACCATATTTGTTATTTGTCTGTTGGACAATGCAGTGAATAAAGGTAGAGTTGTTTCAAGTGATGAGAAAATTATCAACATAGATTATAATGAAAACTGCTGATTTTTTTTGTGTTGAAAGATGAAGAGTGAGTTGTTTGACTTATAGTAATATGCCAGCTAAGTATGATAGTTTACAAACTGTCAAACTAGAATTTTGGGGCCTGTTTAAGTCAATACAAGATTTCTCTGAAAGAGCACAAAGTTTTTAGACAATGAAATAATCCTTTAGGATTTGCCATATAGCTTTCTTTTGATGAAAGCATTGTTATCATCAAGTTGTAACAAATTCCATCTTATAGAGATTACAATAATGAGGATGATTCAACTCATGCAAGGGTTGGTAATATTGGGCTAAAGGTCTCAGGAAAATCGATCCTAGGAGTTTGTTGGAACCACTTTACAGCCAGTCACACTTTATAGCATTGAATGGTGCTATCGTAATTGAATTTGAGCCTAGAACCCATTTGTTACTAGCAACATTTGGTGGCCAAAAATCCCATGTATAGTTTTACATGAAAGCTCAGTATTCATCTATTTTAATGATTCCATGTAGGATCAGAAAGAGCTTGAGAGATTGTAGTTGGTTGACTTATGAACTTTTGGTTTGAAAATACCTGCTTTGGAACAAGTTACTCTCCGGTGACTTGGTGGAATCTGTAGCTGCTGTAATATGGGAGATTGGATAAGCGTTGATGGTGATAATGGAATTTACTAGGAACAAGAGGTTTATAAGTTGAAGGGTGATTTAGACTGAAGTTGATTTAGAGGAAGAACTAGGTTTTGCTGAAGTGTCAGGTTGAGGAAACACTGCTATTGGAAATCTGCTAAAACTACCCAAGGGTTTGTTTGCAAAGTTTAAATGATACAATTTTTGGAGCACTCGATTGATGTGAAGAAAGGTAACTACAAGAAAACATTTTTGTGTGGAATCCTATTTATTGAAGACAACATTAGACGATGTAAATGATGAACATTGTTGACATTATGAATTGTACTAAAGTCGAGAAACAAGCATTTTGTAGATCGAAATTGAACTGTATTGATTATAAAATTTAAGCTGTGGGAAACATGAACAACTAAATGTTTTCGAAAACAAAAAATTAGGTATCCCATCAAAGACCTTTTGATAAGGTGAGAAATTTGTATGAATTTAGATTGGAAGACTCCTATGAAAAATGCATCCAATAAAAACATCAGAGTCTGGGATGCTTGTGCAATAAGAATAATATCTTGTGCCCTTTAAATATGGAAGGAAGCTTCTGTATTCTGTGTTCCCTATCCCTCTGCAAGGCTTTGATAGAGATTTTAACTTGTTTTTCAATGTTCTTTTGAAATTAAACGCAAGGCTTGAGATTCAAGTTCTAAAGATAGGATTCATGTAGATTGATGTAATCATCACAAGAAGTGAATTTTTCAATTTTTTTGAAGCCAAGTGACTACCGTATTTGAATCCTTCTTTTGAAGAAATGTGAGATGGTCCACACTTCGTACGAATTAATTCCAACTGTTCTTTTCGTTTTGGAGATGCACGAGTTTAGATGTTCGGTTCTTGTGAAGTGTGCGGAATATGTTATGTTCTTGTGTTCTGATAAGAACCTGATTGCTGCTACTGATTCTTCTCAAGTTCTGGACAATGGTTGCTGATGTTTGGAAGAACCTGGACATGATGCTTGATGTTTAAGCCTCTACAAGTTGTTGTTGATGCTGGAAGGGACTCTCAATCACTGACTGAATAGAGCCCCTTGCTGCTACTGAACTGATGGAAATCCCCTGCTACTAGTGCTATTGTTGTGAATCAGCTGATCAGTAGAATTGTTAAACAACAATATTGTAATGGACGGATGTAGGCTGGAGATGTTGATTGTAAAGCATGACTCTATATTGATTTGAAGATTGAGAACAATTGTTTATGTAATGAGTAATTGGAAACAGTAAACAAGTAACATCCCAATTTTCATAAATCTTGAAGTGTTACCAAAATTCAATTTTCTTTGTATCAAAGGCGGGATGATAAAATAATATTATCTAATAAAAAATAATTGGAATATTCATGATTTTAAAGTAAACAAGAAAATTCTATTGTTGAGAAAATAACCTAATCACAAATTAAATACACGTCTTTAAACAAATAAAACTAACTACTAAATTAAAGGGAAAAAAAAATTAATGTTTTTATTTCTTCAATTCCTCTGGCACCATCCCGCTACTATTCCTATTGACCCGAGCTAATTTGTAAAATTTTGTAAGAGTGAGTATTTAAAAATATTCAATAAGATACGTCCACTTTCCATGCACAATTATATAACGATAAAATAAATACTCATTTACTACTCTTCTGTTATGGAGTATATCAGTGATCAAGTGACACTCATTTTAAGTCCACTTAAATTCCCATAGGATCTCATATCTCTTAATAAAGAACTCCGAAGGTCTACTGGCAATTTATGCATAAATTATTGAATGTAAAATTATAAGGAAATGATTTACTTGTACAAAAGTATCTTACCTTGATTTGATGAGAAGAATTTTTGAAAACAAAATCCAAAATCACACTTCAAATTTTCAAATTTTCTTGGCTGCCTTAAAAGTGAAATTTGCCTTCTGCCTATGTGCGTGCGTGCGTGCGTGCATGTATATATGACTTCTCTCTATATGCTGTGGCCCTCTAAATTTATGTGGTATAATACTCTACCTTCATGGGGTATATACATGGTCTAGTATATGATAATTGTATTTCATTGCAATAAGGAGACGTGACCATGTACGTCATTGGATTTGTATAAATTATGTTATTCTAATCCCAATGAGTAATAGTGGTGGCAGCTTTTACTTCAAATAAAATTATAATCCAATAAAAAAAGTTACTTCATATCCATATTTAGATACACGTGGCTACCCCTCATCTAAATTCAATTTGATTAAAAAACTAATAAATTACAATTTTTTTAAACTTCAACATCTTGAGACTAATTTATCTGAATTAACTTTTTCTCGAGCCTAATATACATGATTAATTACGAGCTATCCAACAAGTCTCATATTGATATGTTTTTCATTGCTTTAATAATATCAAATATTTAGCACAAATGTGAAGTTAATTCATATATCACTTTACTCCCCCAACTTTTATATAGCATGTAAAATAATTAAATTTTATTCTAAAATTTTTTTAGCGTTACAAAACACAATCTATAATTCTATAAAATTGTACTACAACAACAATTGATAAAAGACATGGATATTTGGCATTCGAGATGCCAATTCTCTCCTCCAGGCTTCTCTCAAATTCAACATGCTTTCTTCCCTCTTTCCCCCCTTTCTTGTAGGCCATATGATAGTCTTAACAGTTCTCTAACTGTCGGTAAGAAATGCATGTGAAGTGGTTGCATTCTCTCGTGCCTTTCATACTTAAATTGGATTCGAGATATCATTACTTCCCCCACTAAATTCACTTTGTCCATGGTGAACAACCAACCAATTTCAAAATTTCATACATCCAAACTATTACCTTCGCCATGCCAATCACAATCAGAGCAGAGAAGGGATAATTTAACCCAAAGAAGTCGACAGACCTATTAACTACGAATATTATATTGTCCATAAAAATTCCATAACCAATCATACCCCCTCGTAGGTTTTCCAAAAAATGAAACCGGCCAACCGGAATACAATGGTGGGTAGTACCATAGTCCATTAGCATGGCAACCTCCTCATCTAGTGCAATCTGCACTTTTATGGTCTTGGCACCATTAATCCAACCACTGAATTAATATGAAATCCCAACGTATCTCTAACCTCCTCATCATTGTCGGTGTTAGAAATCCCTGACCTTTGTTGCTACCGACCAATCCAAATCCAATATCATCGATTTCCTTTACAATTTCTCCTTTTATCATTTATCTTAACTCATTTATTTTGTATCCTTTTATGCAGCATTGCCCTATGGTATTGTACCAGTTACACTGGAGACTAGAATTAGTTTCCTTCTCCATTTGAAGTTTTGCACTGAAAAGCTGTTTGAAATTGGTGGAACTTGGTTTTGGAATTGGCTGAGCTGAATTGGAGTTTGTACGTGATTGCAATAGGTTGGTGTAATTAGGGTGGAGCGATATGATGGTTTATAGGGTTGTATGTAGTTGTTGGGTCAGTTACCTTTATTTTATTTAGGCCTATTGTGACTTTGGCTGGCTTGAGTGAATTTTTGCCGTCCTTCTCTTGTTGGTCTACCTCCATACCATTGCCTAAATCCACTAGCTTCAGCAATTTCTCTTCTTTCATCTTTTCCAGCTTCAGCCCATTAGGCCACTGTTACTCTTTTTAATCATACATTCATATAATAAATATTCTGCACGTAAATCTAAAATTTTTCACTATTTTTTATGCATACATTTTCAAAAAAATCACTATTCAAAATATCATTTTCTTCGATTTCTCTTTATAATGACCATCAAATAAGGGCTAATATCGATCCCTTCCCTTGCATTCTCCTCCTCTTCCTCAGGCGACGACGATGGAGACACGTGCTATTGATACATGTAGGAAATCCCGAATTGATTGGGAATATAATTAGGGAGATTGTTGTAAATTTTATTTACCATAGTTAGAATATTGTAAATTGATTAGAGATTTATTTCCTTTTTTATTTTCTTTCTTCAACTATATATGAGCTATGTATCGTACATTATTCAAGTGGAAGAAAATGTGACTTAAAATTTTTCCCTATTTTCATCTTCAAATAATTCTTCCCTATTTTCATCTTCATTTATCAGAGACATTCCAATTATAGAAACAGGCAACAATAACAGAGGGTCAATGACCTCTGAATCTATCAATGAAGAAACAGATGCTATCTATGCCGGGAGTGGAGCACGGTAGAAAAATTGGACGGGAAAAACTACAGAGATTAGGCTCAATCATCAAACTATTCATTGATTGAAAATCAAAACTTGGGTACCTGACTGGAGAGACTAAGATGCTAGCCTCAACTGACACAAATCTTCTTCGAAAATGGCGATCGGAGAATTCCATGGTGATTGCTTGGCTCATCAAGGTTTTCATCTTCACCAAAGGATTGCTAAAATAGAAATTCGAAGATTTCATCTCCAAGTTGGATATGATCAATATTTACGATCCAACTTGAGGGGGAGTATGAAATCCCGAATTGATTGGGAATATTAGGGAGATTGTTGAAGATTTTATTTACCATGGTTAGAATATTGTAAATTGATTAGAGATTTATTTCCTTTTTTATTTTCTTTCTTCAACTACGTATAGAAGCTATGTATTGTACATTATTCACATAGAAGAAAACATGAATTAATATTCTTCCCTGTTTTCATCTTCAAATAATTCTTCCCTATTTTCATCTTCAATACCTCTTTTCTCTCACCTCTGTTTCCAAGTTCCCCAAATCGCAATGCTTCCATGCTGAAAATTCTTCATCAATGGAAACCTCATTCCTTTGAAATCGATCCAACAACAAAACCTTCAATTCTTCCCAAGTTTGAATCAGATGGCTATCTATTGAAACCATGCCCATGCCTTTCCATCAAAGCACGTAACTGCGATTTCCACCTTTTCCCTCTTTGACAACCCACAATTCATGGTTAAACATTGCTCCGCCTTAAACAGCCATAGACCTGGATTTTCCCCATGGAACATTGATTTTTTTTGTCAGCCTTGAGAATCCAACCCTAAATTATCTCCTCGGTTTCCTCCTACCCATTTCAACATCATCTGCTCAAATCGATTGAATATCGAGCCCTGTCTCTCCTCCAATTCTTTGGTGAAATTTGATTTCGTTTGCCCTAGAATCAATGCTCTGATACCAATTTGATTAGAACCTGGTTGCTACTGCTGATTCTTTTCAAGTTCTAGACAATGGAAGAACCTGGACGTGATACTGTGATGTTTAAGCCTCCGTAGGTTGTTGATACTGGAAGGGACTTTCAGTCACTGACAGAATGGAGTCCCCTACTGCTACTCAAGTGATGGAATTCTCCTGCTGCTGCTATTGCGAATCAGCTAACTAGTGGAATTGTTACTATGTTAGGCAGCAATATTGTAATGGAGGGATGTATGCTGGAGATGTTGATTGTAAAGCATAACTCTATATTGAATTGAAGATTGAGAACAATTGTTTATGTAAGGAGTAATTGGGAACAATAAACGAAATCTGTAATTCTATGAAATTGTACTACAGAAAAAATGAATAAAAGATGAGGACATTTGGCATTCAAGAGGCCAATTCTCTCCACCAGACTTCTCTCAAATTCTGCATGCTTTCTTCCCTCTTCCCCCTTTTCTTATAGACCATGTGATACTCTTAACAACTCTCTAATTGTCGGTGTGAAATGCATGTGAAGTGTTTTTATTCTCCCAACTAATTTCCTTTCTTGCCCTTGCTGTCTTCCCTCGCCTTTTCATACTTAAATTGGATTGGAGGTCTATTATGTTCACTTAATAAATTACTGAATCTAGTTCAATGCAGCTCTAGTAATAACTCATATGCTTTTGAGCTTTAGTAAAGGTCCTTTCCTTTTATTTGTCCACCTTCAGTCTTTCATTCTTAATCTACTAGTCTAATTTATTTATTTTTTGGTAATTTTGTGTCAGGGTTTCCATCCCATAATATATTGTGTTTTTTTGTTTATTTTGAACTTTTGCTTTAAGTCTCTGATGTTGTATAGTGGTATTGCAGTTGAAGGAGATTCCAGGGTTGGCAGAAAGGATGGCTGCATTGATGTGTGTGGACATTGATTTGAATTCAGAAGCTGGAGAAGCAGATGCTGAAAGTGATACGAAATTAAGCGCCTTCGAAATAGTCGAGCAAGAATTCTTTAAAGTTAAAGAAGAAGGCACTGATGCAGTGAGGTGGTTGGATCTTGAGGATCTAGACATTAATGATGCTATGCTTGAGTGTCTCGATTTGCCCAGTAAATTTCCAGTATGTTGATCTTGTTCTATGGACAAGTTGGTTCTATGACACTTAGAAATGACATTTAAGAAGTAACTTGATATTTCTCTCTCTCGGTAGATGGAAAAAATTAGGCATATGGGATGATTTTTAAATAAAATCTGATCAGGCTTTACAGCGCAACCTGACTAAACATCCTTCCTCTGTGTTATTGGCATTGAAAATAACCTTAACCTTAGACTTATCTCTTTTAAAATCTGGGTTACTCTGGGTATTCAGTGCATGTCATTCGTGCAAATGCTAGGTGGTGGAACTACACACCTATTTTTAACTAGAATTTTGAACCATCTTACTGTGCATTTAAATATATATTGCTCTTCATCAACATGCTTTTGATTTTTGTTTTTGCTGTGATTTCTATTGAATCAGCATTTGGTTGCACTAAGCCTCTGTGGCAACAAGCTGAAGGACACAGAAACTGTTATAAAGGTGATCACCCAATTTAAACATCTCAGAGCTCTATGGTTGAACAACAATCCAATTCTGAAAAATAGGTGAGTTTACAAGTTCAAAAAAATTACCTTACGAGATGTTGAAGGAAGACTGTCAATTTTTAATTTTCCAAAGTCGCTGTTAGACTTCTAACAGAAGCTATTCTTTTCCAGGGATAATTATATGGAAGGTGCCATTCTTCAAGAATGCCCTAGATTGGAGATCTACAATTCACATTTGACCCCTAATTTTGGAGAGTGGGCATTAGGATTTTGTGGGGGATTGTACGAGAAAGACAACCCCGGAGGGTCTGATCAGACTAGCCATACATTGCAGAGTTTTACTTCTCTAGACCTTTCAAATAGGTGCATTCACAATCTTATTACTAAGGTTAGGGATTTGATTAACTCTCTGTATTATTATTGTAGTTTCTTGTGTATCTTTTCGGCTTCCTGCTTCAATCTCTTACCCCCGTATACTTCCAGACATGAATCATTCGAGATTTATCGGGCCAAGTCCTTGGTCATTCATTATTGCTACTTTTTTTTCAGGCCTTTTCCCCTGCTGAACTACCAGTACTTTCGTACGTGAATCTTCGTGGAAATCCGTTAGATGACCATTCAGTGGGCTCCTTGCTAAAATTTCTTAAAGGATTCAGTAGCTTAAGTGCTTTGGAGGTAACTTTATAGGACAAAAACAAGCTATCTTTGACTTCCATATTGCTTGGATGCTGACAACTGCAATAAAACAGGTGGATATTCCAGGGCCCCTTGGGGAGAATACTGTTGAAATTCTTGAAGCTCTGCCTAATCTCTCTATACTGAATGGGGTCAGTGCATCCAAAATCTTCGAATCAGAGAAGTCTGTAGTTGATTCAATGTTACAACCACGCCTTCCTGAGTGGGATGCTGGAGAATCTCTAGCTGATCGCGTTATTAACTCTATGTGGTTTTATTTGATGACATATAGGCTTGCAGATGAAGAAAAGATAGATGAAACTTCTGTATGGTGGGTATTCACCTTGATCTTTCTCTTAGTGCTTAGCTCCTGCATTTTACAGCGGGCAGAGTGATTATCCAATTCATAACCTAGGCACATTTGTTAGATAATATGTGTCGAAAACTAAATATAAATGTCTCTCCTCTAAAAAAACTATAAACTTTTAGATATTGTTGTTTAACATGATACTTGGGCACTCAGAGGTCTCGAGTCCAATTCTTACTGCCACCCACTTTTATGAAAACCGTGTAAATGTTAGGAATTTGATAAAAAAGGAAAATGAATTGAACATGCACACGAGGTAACGTGTTGAAGTCTAGATTTAAATAAATGAATGTCTCGTCTCCCGTGAGCTTAAGCTTTTATGTGTGTTTATCAATCTGTATTGGGAGGAAAATGTCGATGTGTTTAAGCATAAAGGCCCCAGAAGTAGTGGGGTTAATTTTCATAAAAATAAAAATAATGTCCATGTTTTTTTGGGCAAAAAATAGAGAATTACTAGAAAATCCCACAAGATATCCATTATCTTGATATGTGCATGTACTTTGTTCCTTGTCAATGGTAGTTGTAAACTTTGAGTTAATGCAATCGTTCTGTGTGGGGGTATTGTATTATGAAATCTATAGATATAAATAAATGCATAGCTATGTGATTTAAGTCTTGTAGTTTGACCACCCTGGTGAATGAAATAAAGAATAGCGGAGCATTTAAAATAAATTGTCTATTTACAAGCATGATAAAGTGGGTAGGGGTATTGTGTACATACCAAGTTCAACTAGCCAAAATAGAGTCACCAGTTCAAAGACTTGTCTTTCTAGTTAGTTTTAATTATTTTCACCAAGTAGAGGTTCAAATAGGGGAGAACCCCTACTTAAGCAAGAGATACCCATGCTTAAAGGTTAATGTTATTTTTAATACGCAGGGCATTTTTGGAACAATTTCCAAAATAATCAACTTTTTATGGCTTAGTGATCGTTAATCTAGACTATGGGGTCAATTTATTAGTTATGATGTCTGTATTAGGTATGAAGTATAGAGAGGTCTCTTCAGGAAAGATGTCCAAAAAGTGACCTTTAATATAAAATATTAGATGCTTTGCTTTTTCATTGATAAAAGATACCAAAAATAACTTCCTGTCTCCACAAACTAATGCCACATATAAATATGATAGCTGCAGAATCATTTTTTTTCTTATTCTGACAGTATTTGTTGACTTGATTTGTTTAGTGCTTGCAATTAGGAAAAAGCAAGGGGCTGGATCGTTGTATACTAGGTGTTAGTTCCTCTAAACCTTGTTACATGCCCAAGGCATGGAGGAGAAAGTTTAGAGATAAGGATAGCGAACTTGTTTGGGACCTTATTCCGAGTTGCGTCGTTTGGTGCTTGTGGAGAGAATGAAACAACCGTTATTTCGAAGACCAATCACGGACCACAGCGCAGATTAGGGAATTGTTTTATCTGCCATTGTATACTTGGTTTAATTCTGCAGCTAGTAGGCANTGACTTAAAATGATTATACACCCCCCGTGTATTATGCATTGATTAATAAAATTTTGATTACCTTTCAAAAAGAAAAAAAACCCTGTTACATCCCCACTCCGCAAGTGGTTCACTGATGCTTTGAGAGTCAAGACATTACATGCCTTGAAGCAAAGAAAGGACCAGAGAGCATTACTTCAAAAAATTCTCTTGTTGAAAATTCAGTTGAATTTATCACCAGGGGGCTATTTTCGCAGTTTGGAAGGTCTCCAGACTATTGTATATAGTTATTAAACCTTAACCAGAGGGCTGGTCTGACTGGGAAACTGGTGAACGGGACCATCATTATCGGGTAACATATTTGGATTGGTCAGCAGTTAACTTGCTAGTCAACCGGGTAAACCAGCCGGTTTTTAGGAAGAACTGGCTAACTGGTTCGGTTAAACCAGCTGGTTCTTTCAAATTTTGCCAAAATCACATTACTGGGGGCTTATCCTTGGACCTTTTGGAAAATGCAGAGGAAACAACTGCTGAGCTAGCCGCCCTTAATATTTTTCAATTAAAAACTGTATTTTATACAAGTGCAACTAAAAGCCAAAATTAACACACTAATCAAAATTTAACAAATATAGCATTCAAATTCTATTCCAATGACTTCAATAATTTATAATATCAATGTTCTAGTCAATAAAACATGACATAACAAACTAAAAAAATTTGTTATTGTTACAAACAACAATGAACTTTTAAAACTTTCAACTTTTTTTCAAATAATAACTAACATCTGATGACTCAAGTGTTCAAATAATAATTTAGCAATTTTTAGGTATAAATATTGACCTACTAATTGAACCGCTGACCCAGTGCCTCCGTACCTTAGTCAGGTTAATGTCGGTTTCGGGTCTAATAACTATGCTTTTGTATTTTATTTTTCTGTCCATTTTTTAATGTTTCTTTTTTGTATTCCTTTCCTAGTCACAGTTTGGTTGCAAATAATTGGTTTAGTCAAGTCCTTGTTCAGGTAAGATCTTAATTCTAGTGTTTGTTGTCAATCTGTCATTAAGCCCCTGTTTGATGCCCATTAAAAAGAGTTTTATTTTATTTTATTTTTGTAGTAAAATGAGTTTTGGAATAGTGATTTTTATTTTGGAGAATGTGTGATTAAAAAGTTTGGAAAAGTTTTAGGTTTATGTGCAAAATATTTTATTGTGAGAAAGTGTGGTTGAAAATGAATTTTAGAAAAACAAATGAGTTTTTAGAGAATGACAGGCAAATAAGAGATAAATTTATAGAACCATAACATCTTTACTCAAATCCAATGTAAAAATTCCTATTTTGAAGACATCTGTCCTACATTAGATGCAAAGGTCATTAAGGCTGCAGAATTATGACGAGTTCAAACTTGCTCATCATCTCTGTTGAGATGGTATTTGTGTTTTTAGAACTGAATGGGTGTTCAATTAAATAGGCAATGTGGCAAAATTGCAACAATGAAACAAATGCATAAGCTGGTGATATCATTGGCATGGATAAATAGATAATAAATGAACAGATAATTACAGTGTCACATGTGGTCTGATATAGCATGTCTACTTATGTTTCTCCTCAATTGTTTTTTTGGCATTGTTCACAGGTATGTTATGGATGAGCTAGGTTCAGCTTTGCGCCATAGTGATGAACCCAATTTTAGAGTTTCCCCGTTCCTGTATATGCCAGATGGTAAACTGGAGTCAGCTATCAGGTTTTTTTTCTCTTAACCATTTGTTTATTTACTACACTGTTCAGGTATCTTCATGATTCACTGCCAGATTTACCAAAAGATTTCTTTATCACTCAATACATCAGTTGTGATCTACTTTCAATGTAAAATAAATATAGCCAGACACTTCTTACACCCCAGAGCATAGGCTGGTTTAAGTGGCTCATTTGTCTGTTTTGTGAAAAACGTCTGAATTAGTGAAAATTTTCAGTTATTCAATCCTTTGGCCTACTGGAAGTATTCGAGGAGGTGATGAGTGCACTCGTGACATCCTGTTTGGCATTGGGGAGGAGAAACAACGTTCTGCTAGACTTACTGCTTGGTTCCATACCCCGCAAAATTATTTTATTAAAGTATGCTTTCTGTTTGAGCCCTGTTATTTTTAGTCATTCCCTGATTACACTGTTCATTCAAACTACTTCCTGTTGGTTCTCTAGGAGTACGAAAAATATAGAGCTAAATTGCAATCAACAAAATTTTCTCCCCTGCCTGTGGCACTATCTGCAACAAATAGTGTGTGCCGTAGTGATGGAGGTGCATTACATGTTTACACAGATATACCTCAAGTGGAGGAATTTTTGACACGCCCGGAATTTGTTATAAGTACGTGCTGTCACTCTGTTCGCAACTAACATTTCTTTTCAGATTGTGATTATTTTAATGATGTTTTCATCCTTGATCTTCTTGGCTTTGAAGCCTTTAATCACATGCTAGTTTCCGGTTTTATGAGGAATAGGAAAGAAAAGAAAAAGAGAAAAAAAGAGAGAAGAAGATAATTTGGAGAGGAAGAATTCAGTTTCATTCAATATATCAATAGTAATTCAAAAGTCGGCATAATAAAAAAAAACCCTACTCTTGATTATACTTAAAAGTCCCTAGTAAAATATAAAAGTTTACCGAACTAATGAAAATGGAAAATTTCCTAATTTAACCTAATAATTATGCGAAGAAAATATATAGTGAAAGAAATCACTGAAAATAACTTTTTTCATCAATTATGAATATATCACCATCACTCAAGTTCAACTAGGTTTATTACTGGTTTTGTAAGTTGTAATCCATTTTGGTATGTCGAGCATGAGGAATATATGATTGTATTTCTATTTTTCGATGATGGACTGCTTGTCAACATGAGACAAGTATATTGGCCCAGTTAAAAAGTGCCACCATATCAGTTTTGGGTTATATTTGACATCGGAGTTTGGTTTTAAAGAAGTCCTTTACTATGAAATGACTTTATTTTTTCATCACGTCATCTGTTTCCCTCCTTTCTGCAGCAACTGAACCAAAGAATGCAGATATAATATGGACAAGCTTGCAGGTGGATGAGGAGCTGAAGAAGGCTGTTGGACTGAATGACCAACAATACATTAATCAATTTCCATTTGAGGCTTGCCTTGTTATGAAACATCATTTAGCAGAAACAGTTCAGAAGGTAGTTAAACCTGCTAATTTTGTCCACTGTGTAGTTACCTATCTTATTTTATGCTACATGTTGCTAAATTTATTCCCTTTTGTTACAGGCCCATGGTGCTCCTGAATGGCTCCAGCCAACGTATAATCTTGAAACACAGCTTAGTCAATTCGTAGGAGATTACTACACCAATGAAAAGGCTGGAGATGACAATTTGTGGATTTTAAAACCATGGAACATGGCAAGAACCATTGATACAACTGTCACTCAAAATTTATCTGCTATCATCCGTCTTATGGAGACTGGTCCGAAGATATGTCAGAAGTATATTGAGCACCCGACCTTGTTCAAAGGGAGAAAGTTTGATCTTCGTTACATTATATTAGTTCGCAGCATGAACCCATTGGAGATGTTCATTTCTGATGTTTTCTGGGTATGCACTTTTTCTTATTTGGTCTGGAGGTGCTGGAATGTAACTGTAGAACTCTGCAAAAGGGTGTTACAAGAAAGTGCTTCACATTGATAGATGATGTTGAAAGTATATTTCCATTTCTCTTGTCAGGTTAGGTTGGCAAACAATGCTTATTCTTTGGACAAGCGCAGTCTTTTTGAATATGAGACGCATTTCACAGTTATGGTAAGTGCCATCAATGAGTTACCACTTGTACGGTTCACTAGTCCACCCATTTCTGAGATTGATGTTGATATCACCTTGAATATCGAGGGGTTCTGGAAGGATCCAGTTAAAAATACACTGGTTAACTAGTAGCTAACCATGCATAATTCTTACAACCTTCTGCATGTTCTTCAGAACTACAGGGGAAGATTGAACCACATGAAAACCCCAGAATTTGTTCAGGAATTTGAACAAGAACATAGAGGTACTTTCTACTCTGGGCTTCTAATTTCCACGTGTTTTACTTTCCTGGGAGTTTCTGAATACTGTTGGTAGTGATGAATGTATTCTTGATTGTTCTTGATGCATGTTCACATTGTTGCAGTTAAATGGATGGATATCCACGTGAGAGTTGAAAAGATGATCAGATCAGTTTTTGAGTCAGCTGCCACTGTGCACCCAGAAATGCACAGTCCAACATCTCGGGCAATGTATGGTGTTGATGTCATGCTTGATTGCCATTATCAGCCTAAATTATTGGAGGTATTAGTCTTTACCATTCACTCTGAACTCTGGAAATCAAGAATGTAGCATGCTATCAAATAGTGGAGAAAAAAAATAATAATAATAAAGTGATCGTGGCACTGTTCAAGCTTGAATATACATCTCTTAGAAGCGTATTTAGAATGTTTGATCGAACTTGAAATTTGTGTAAAAGCTGATGCTCTTGTTATCATTTTTTCCTAATTATCCAAAAATTGAAAAATGAATATTAGGCTGGGTGTTCCTATGTCCACAATTCTTTTAATCAACATATCCATAAATTTAAAATGCAAGTTAACTACTTACTAGACTAACTATACTTTATGGTACTCGGTGTTTGTGCTAGAGAATTAGTTCATAAGATGAATTAAGTGAAGATGATGATTGTAAGATGGATGTTTGTTTTTATATAGACAAAATAGAAAACGATAATATACACCAAGAAGCTGTTGTGGCATTAATTGAAGATAGTTTTGGACAAGATATATGGGGTTTTAGGGCATGTACTTGCATAGATTTAAACAAAATTCTGGTCACAAGAGCAAATGCAATCCCAATAGAACAAGTTAGAAGAGGGAGAGTTTGATAAAAATTAGCATAATTTTGTGGTCAATGAAGGATTTTTTTTGTCTAATTTTTCGAATAGATATAGTGATAGATTTGATGGAGTGGCTAAAAAAGATTCATGGACATGTAACAAGATTTAGTTATTTTTCTTTCTTTTTTTCCCAGGTGATGGGGTCTAAAGGAATAAAAAGAAGGGAAACTTGGTTCATTATAACTAAATGTAGTTTAATTACTAGTCGAGATCAGAATGAAAATTGTGTCAAAAGTGTCGTATAGTGGAAGCCTTCAAGTCCATCTGCATTTGCTTTGGGCCTTTGGCTAATAGGTCTAGACAAAGAGCCCCCTTCCCATGGTTTTGGGTTAACGCTCAAGTTCTTACAACTTCATTTATCTTCAATAATGGAGTATTATCTTCTTGCATCATTTCATGGGAATTAGATAAATCCTCAAATTGTAATAATCTGATACGTTATTGGATGCAGGTGACCTATTGCCCCGACTGTACTCGTGCATGCAAGTACGACACTGAAGCTGTAACAAAGGGAGAAGAAGTTATTAAAGGAAGTGACTTCTTCAACAACGTGTTTGGATGCCTTTTTTTAAACGAGACCACTCATGTATCTCCATTGTAAGTGAACTAAATGGATTGATCAATCTCGTCCAGGAACTTGGGGAAGCTAAGATAATGATTAGTGACGTGACTGTGTCAGACATCCTTAATGACAGTTTCAGTTATGTAATTTTACGAGAGGTGTAAAGTTGACTGTGTCGGTTTGGTACAGCTGGATGCACTTTCCATTTTTAGCTTCTCCCGCTCAAATCTGTCCTATATCACATCTCTATTAAGAAGAGGTGTAGTTGTGGGTTATGTTATGGCAATGGTGGTGATCGGGTGGTTAATGTATGTTTGTTGAGCGTAAGCCCTAAAAAGGATCTTTTTGTTTCATTTCTGCCCAAGGAAAGCTAATAAGGAGCCTATAAGCTTTTGTTTGGTACTCAAATCTCATTGCTCCTGACTTGTACACTAATATTGGGTGTTTATAAACGGTCGTTCTCGTTAGATATAGTGAAGATTTGGCAGCGAAATGATCATTTTGAGATGCCATGTTAATGAGAGTATTATATAATATTTAGAGATAGTTGTAGAAGTGGTTTTAAATCTTTCAAGTTTTGTGGTTTTAAATCTTTCAAGTTTTGTAAATTTTATCCAACTCTTTTATTTGTATTGTCTGAAGTTGGATTTTTGTCCATTTAATCGTTAGTGGATGGAAAACAATGTTTTGACCAATTTAAAAGGGTAAAAATGGTGACTTCATGTATATATGTTGTTTTTAAAAAATCAATTATAATAATTAAATCAAAAAATAAAATTAAAACTGCACTCATGCCCCCATACACTTACAAACTTCATCTTCTTTCCTAAAATCATTGGCACCTCTATCGCCTTGAGGTCCATAGCTTACTTATTGAGGGTCGCGAGCCACAGCTCTAATACCAACTTTCATGGGGTGTCTTTCTTCTTGGCACGGAAAGGGACAATACAGTAGTTTGTTCCGTTAGAAAAGGCATTCTCTTTTGGGATGAAAGAAAATTTGATTACAATTTGTAAAAAGCTTACAATATAAAATTGAAATGCATTGAAAATAAATTGGTCTCTGATTGCTTGAAAGTTAGAAATTACAATTGATGAAAGCAAAAAATTACAATAACTAGTGTAAGTGGTAAACACTAGAAAGTTTGAAAGATATTTAAAAGACTAATACATCCTATAATAGTTTGCGGGGCAAAAATCTAAATGATAGGAATAGAAGTTTAAATGATAAAGAATCATACTAAATGTTTACCAATATCGGAGCTATTTTACAATTGAATAAACTATTGCAATGGAAAGGAAATTACAACTCAAATTTGAACTAATATTTACAATCTGCGATCGAAATTGGGCAAACTGCGACCGCAATAGATTCAAGGGGCCTAATTAAAGTTGCGGTCCTTAACATGGAATACCAAGAACAAGAACAAGAACAAATTAAAGTGCACCCCAACAAAAACAAGAACAAATTACAAAAGAAAATAAATCCCAAAATTAGTCATTTCAATCACTCCAATGATGTAAGGGAAGAATTCATGAATCAAGTTTTAACTATTATCAAATCAATTTTCAGGAATTGTTTAAAAATTACAAAAATCAGGTATTTATTAATTAATTAAATATATTAAAATCACTTTTTACAATTCATGGTCATGTATACATACTTATGGGTCACAACTTATTTATTGGTCACATTTTATCAAATTAATTGGTACAAATCATTTTTCGATCACAAATTAGAAAATTTACAAGTGACAAATTATTTTACGGTCACAGATCAAAATCTTCATAGGTCACAAATCAAAAAATTAATAGGTCACATGTCACAAATCATAAATATTATAAGACAACTTATTAGTCAGTCATAAATTATTAAATTATCGATTACAAATTAATAGTTTTTAGGTCACATATAATTTCATGGTCACAAATTATTTTTTCATTGGTCACGTAATGTTTATTGGTCACAGTCGACCAAATAAGTGGTGACCCCCACCAACGCTTGTAACATCTGGCAGCACCATTGCCTCCAACTTGCCAAAACCACAACCATCGTCGCCAAACCCCCGTCGCTAGAACCACCACCACCTCACGACAACTACGAACACCGTACTCTACATCTCTTCACCACCGCCGCCTCCTACTCCTCCTCACCACCCAACCGCCGATCCACCACCACAGCCACTACCACAAAATCCTTCAGATCCACCACCACAAACCCCGTCAACACACAAAATACCACCACTGCACAAAACATCGTAGGCGCAGCAATGAAAAGTCGCGGTGCTTCGTCTGCGAAGAGTCGCTATAGTGGGTGGATCTGCGTCGTAACTTACGGTGATTCGCACTCCTTTTGGGGTGAAATGGATTGAGGGTGGTGATGGGGCTGGGTAACGACGGTAGGCAGCGGCAACGGAAAGGTAAAGAGTTCGTGGTCGAAAGAGACAGCGCAGCGGAAATGGGAAGGTGAGAGAGAATGGAGGGAGGCGATTGGGTGGGTTTAGAGAGAGAATGGGGAAAATATTTGAAACTCGGTGTGTTTAGAGAGAGAGAGAAGAGTGAGACAGGGGAATAGAAATAAATTAGGGTTTTAAATATAAATTTAATTAATACCTGATTTTTTATTAAATAAACTTAAGATCTGATTTTTGAATTTGAAAATTTAAATGTCTGTTTTTTTGTAATTTCCTCATGATGGAAAATAAAAAAGCCCAACAATAACATGGATCCACCACGACTACCCCAACAAAATTCTCCAATGCTTTCTTCAGAATATAGCCCATCAATGGAGCGCACTCAACGTCATGAGAAATTTCCTGATCAAGACCCTTTCATCCCCTTCAATTTGATTACGACACCATTCCCATTGCAGCTTCGGTCATTTTTCACCATCGTGCCATTAAATGCATTTAGAAGATAATTAATTTTGCGCCGCGCTCTCACCCGCTGAAGAGATACATTAGTTTTTTTTTTGTTCATATACCACCAATCTTTCACAGTTTGTTAAATGTGTCCGTTTATAATCGCTCCTTAGTTGACTTGATGAAAATATCCCAGTCATTGTAGCTGATGATCTCATGAACATTGAACTTGTAAACAAGTTGGAGGTTGTGATCTTCATGTTTCAATTTTTCGTTTTTCGTTTTGTGTTTTGAATATCCATTTTGAAATTGTTGAAAATGAGTTTTTTTTTTTCATTTTGAGAAATTATTTTCAAAAGCCCAAAATTGGAAAACGTGTTCTTTTTTCTTCCCGTCTCTCTCTCTCTCTCCCCTTCCCCTCTTTATGACACCTCGCAAGTCCTCCAGCACTGAAGATCGGCATCTTCTGCTGTTGGGTATAGCGGCTTTGGTTGGATCCGGTGGTGGTGATTTTTTTATGTGGTGGTTAGATGTGGCTGTGGCGATGGTGTGTGGTAGTTTTAGGTATGTGGTTGGTTTGTGGGTGATTGGTTGTGGTTATGGTGGTAGTGGGCGGTGGGCGGTGATTGTTGCTGTGGTATGGCTATGGTGTGGCGTTGGTATTGGTATGTGGGTGGTTGTGGTGTGGCGTTGGTATTGGTATTGGTATGTGGGTGGTTGGTTGTGGCTGTGGCATATGGCGATAGTTTTTGGGTGGGGTGGTGGTTGTGGCTGTAGTAGCGGTGGTGATGACTGTCGCGGTTGTTTTTCTTCTGTTGTTGTGGTTGTGGCGACTACTGTAGGTCGCGACGTAGTCGTCGGTGGTCTTGCTTTTAACTAAAAACACTCAATGCGATATTTTTGTCGTTTTCAGTTTTCTTTGTAGATTTTTAACTCGTTTTCAAAAAATCGTTTTTGAAAATAGGTAAATAAATATGTTTTCAGTGTTTTGGAAAATTGAAAACAAAAAATAGTATGAAAACGACAAAGAGAACAACCCTTTATTTTTTTCGATTAGCCATCACTTCCGCGCAGATATGGATCTAGACTACAAGCCAGCTAATAAGTAGAAATAAAATAAATTTACTAATAAAAAAATTATAAGAAATTTTTTTCACACTAAAAAAGATAAACGGGTCGGGGACTAAACCGGACTATAGCCCGGCCACGCCCAGCCCTGCTCAGTCCTCCCTAAATCTGTCCCTGCCTCCGCTAGATAGACTCGAACAATGGGAAGAATAGGCAGCAAAAAATGGAGATTTCATTTCTATATAATAGACTAATTCTGCTTGTACATAAGCAGTTCTGCCA
>CAIGRE010199864.1:0-11947 GCA_903798275.1 Fraxinus angustifolia subsp. syriaca
GTACTTGTGTGAGTTTGATAACTATGTCGGCTATGATGTGATTATTGAAATACGTATCAACTGTGAATAATGAAAATAATGTAGTATTAGATTAATCAAAAACATGTTTATGTGAAACTTGACATTTTATATGCACGTTACTCATGTTTGGCATATTGAGTTAGTGATGTGATTCAGTATTTAGAAAATAGTTGAACATAGTAAGTAAAACTGAATAATCTCTATAGTATTGATCCATAATCCAACTATATGGCAGTGTGGAAATGATTGAGCTATTACACGACAACATTGAGATGAGTAGGGATTCAATGCATGAAGATTATCTTGTATGGATTATCTAAAACCAATGTGACAAAGACGAGATGAAATTTTAGAAACTAAATGTATAAAAGAAAAGGAACATTGCACTAGTCTCTAAGTGAACAAAAGCATATTTTCGAGTGTGTATAACTCGGGTGATTAAACCTGTAAGAGTGGTTTAAATCATGGTGCCCTATGATCATCTGACTATGAAGTTATCGGTATAAAACTTGCTACATGAGTTATATAGAAAGCAAATGAGCAGGTGTTTTGAAAAAAATGAGAAAACATTAATAATGAAAAGAAAAAAAATACACAAATACATTGAGCCCCAAACATTTGGTTGATAAAACTACATCTTTGACGAGAAGCAAGTAATTTATTTTAGTTTTAAGGGTTGAAACAATAAGAAATATAGGAAAATCTCGATTTGTTGAAGTGTGAACTTGTAATAGTGAGATTTATCCAAGTTAGGAGAGGGTAAAGAATATAATTGACTAAGTTCAACTTAAAATGTACCCCGAAAAAAATTGAGTGAAAAGTATAAGTTTGGAGGGTGTGTATCTCTCGAGCGAAATAAGAATATATTTAACTAATATAGGTCAGGTGTTGAGCCAATCATGATCTTAATATGTCGACATAGTTTTCACACACACACGTCGATTTTTGCATATAGAAGGTGGAGATTGATTTAATTTGCGCAATATTGTAATTGTTCATTTGTTTAATGACTAAATTTCAATCCTGAGACACGGAAAGTTGACAAACCATGTTTTATGTAGAGTTAAATTAGAGTTTTGTTTGAGGACAAAGAATAATTTAAGTTTGGGGAAGCTTGATAAGTGCCTTTTTACACACTTATTTTGCTATCAAAATACGAAATATTGTTGATTAATATGTTGAAATATAGCTTAATTCTATGTTTTACGATTTGCAAGACAATGTGATGAATATAGCGAGAATAAGAAGAAACAAGAAAAAAAATGACCAAATTGAAGGAAATGAAAGTTCAGAAACCAAATTGTAAATATCCAAAAGATGACTTGGAAGACAAAACAAATATATGAAGATGACGAGGTCAAATTGGGCTAAGAAAATAAGTATGGGAAGAAGAAGAAGTGGAGAAAGAAGTCACAAAACGAGGAACGGAATTTGAGGACAAAAACGCAACAATTGTGAATGGAATAAACTATGCATTTGCATAGCCTATTTCCTGTGTGATCGCATAGGGCCCTTCAGAGAATCTAGTTTTGCACTTCTATGCGGCCACAACTCTCACTACTATGCGGCCGCATAGTAATAAAGTTTGACGCTAATCCCAATTTCTTAATTTACGTCAAACTCTTATGGAAACCAACTTCTTTCACGATATTTCAACCCTAGAACGTACCAGAACAAGGGTAAACGCCTCCATACATATTTTTCTCTAGTTTTTGCTCAAGAATCTCGATGAAAAACTAAAAACTTTGGTGAAGCTAGGAAGGAACTCAATCAGATTTGGTGATTTCTCATCTTTTATCCATGTAATTTGATTTTTCATTGTCAAACAATTCTAATATTTAGATTTTCTTTTCATGAATATTTTGGGATTGACTTAACCTTTACTAGATTTTTCATAGATTCAGTCATGCNATTCAGTCATGCTTTTTCCATCGAATAATTAAATTATTTGCTGAATTTCAATTTCAATTTTACTTTATTGGTGGATTTCATTACTGCTTTATGTTTGATGTATATGATCGATTTCTTATCTTAGCCTTTGTTTGTTTAGCATTAAACATCTGGAAAGTATGAAGAAAAGGACCGTTAGTTTCAAATATAGGTCCCAACTGTGAGATAAATGACCAATTATGGTTGTTGGCAACGGTTGGAATTTTTCTAAAAATGAAGAATTAATGCCAAACAAACAGTGGCTTAATCCAATAAAAAGAGTGCAAATGTGTCATATGAAGTTTAGATTCTAGGATTACAATTGAATTACATTGATTTGTAACGTCATATCTTCCAATAAGAAAGTTGAGATGAAGGCCTCCAATTGAGTTATAAGAATAAATAATTGATGAGATTGATTCAATCCAATTGAGGGAATTCCGATACTTCGCTACATCAAACATTAATTTTAATTTTATTATTTCAAACATTGAATTCTTAATTTTATTCGAACAATAAATTCTACTTCAAAATGAGAGAACATCCATCATTTTTTATTCTTTGAGCATGTCTTTCATATTTCTGTGGAATCGACACCCCAAAACTGTGCTAAGCGTTATTCTTTGGGTGTAATCACTTTCTTACGTGACAATTTGGTAACGACACAACAGGACGTCACATGTGAATTCCATCAACTATTTCACCAATTCCGTTGAAGGTTTGAAACGGATATTATGTCGTGATAAAAAGTCCAAAGTTTGAATAAGTTTAGTTGTCAAAACTCGACATTTTAAACTTTAAAATAAATAATCGAAGATATAGACGCAAGTATAGTGATTATTGGGACAATTAACTCAATAGGTGAAGATCAATTTTACTTGTATACTTCTGTACTGATAGAAATAAAAATAAAATTTCAATATTTTATATAAAGCTCATGTTTGATACCTATTAAAATATAGAGTTTAATTTAAGTTAAAGTCGATAATTAATTTGAACCACTCATTTAAAACTTGTTTGATCTCCATTATTTTCAAAATATCTTTTCTTTTTAACTACACATTTTTCATCAATTTACTATTAAAAATGCATTCTTTGCTAAATAATGGGGCTAAGACAAGGGCTTAAATGATTCCACAACTTTTTCAATCACGCATTTCATCAACTTTTATCAAAATATATTGAAAATCTAATCTTAATTCCCATTAAATAGGGTAAAAAAGTGTACGTGGAGTAATTTCCTCTCTATTATATATAGCCTTGGGCCGAAGATGAAGGTAGCCCAACTTCCTTAAAGCCCATTGGAGGACACAACAAGGCGGCCGATCCTATATCCTAAGCTGAAAACCCTAATCTTCATCTGCGTTTTGATTTCCGCGCGGCAAGATAGTCGTCAGATCTTTATCAATTCTTTTCTCTGCAAAAATAAAAAATGGCTACTCAGATGAGCAAGAAGCGAAAGGTCCCATCTCCGATGCAATCTATATCGATGCAATCTATAAATTATATGTTTGTGCCCACTATCTAAGTTTTGTATGTTTGAATTTTTGATTGGTAAATTTGTTGAATTGAATTTGCAGTTTGTAGCTGATGGAGTGTTCTTTGCGGAGCTGAACGAAGTGTTGACACGTGAGCTTGCGGAGGATGGATATTCTGGAGTAGAGGTCAGGGTTACACCCATGAGAACTGAGATTATCATCCGTGCTACTCGCACTCAAAATGTTCTCGGTAATTATATTTCTCTAGTCTATTGATTTTATGTTTGTTATCTTGATATTTAAGGACATGAGGAAATTTTGTTTCTGTTAAATTTGCTTTTATCTGTGTTACCTCGTATTTTTCATATGATTTTGCATATTTTGAAATCGATTATCCATTTAGGGAATTGCCCCCAAATACTAAATATTTTGACATGCTTACGGATTGTATGTCTGTTCAGTTGTCTCTTTTTTTTTTTTTTAGGTGGTAAATAGTTATGTTGCTCTTTCTCCTGTAGATATGATGTTAAAGAGTGTATCTTTTGATATTTGGTTTTAATGACATATTTGTACTTATTGATATTTCTATGGATAGGTGAGAAAGGGAGGAGGATCAGGGAGCTGACATCTGTGGTACAAAAGAGGTTCAAGTTTCCAGAGAACAGCGTGGAGTTGTACGCAGAGAAGGTTAACAACAGGGGGCTGTGTGCTATTGCCCAGGCTGAGTCTCTCCGATACAAACTCCTCGGTGGCCTTGCTGTCAGGAGGTAATCTGCTGGATCTTGTTTCATTCAATGATTTCTTATTCGTTAAATTAATCTTGGTTTTGTATGTATTTCTATTATTTATGCAGCAACGTCAATTTCTCAGAAATATATGTTTTATTGTTTCTAGGTATTTAATTAACTTGTAAGATTAACTGATTTGTGTGATTGGATTTATAGAACCAGAGTGGGACTAGTTTATTTGTTAGCCATCAGTTTGAATGTGTTTGACAAATGCTGTGGTATTTGTTATACATTCTCTATGTTTATATGAAACTGGCCATCTTTTGTTTGTGGAAAATTAACTCTCTTTAGAATTGTTTGCTGCTGGGTATGAGATGACACCATGGTTGTTATAATGTCCTTAACAAAGTCACAAGTATGCACTTTTATATGCATTTTGTATCAGACAAATCAATAACTAGAAAATTGTTTTACATCCTTGCCAGAATTCTCTACAGAATATTTCATGTCAGATAAACTGTTTGTTGATTTTCAAAATATGAATTTGTTATCCCAACATTAACCCGTTATCTATAAAGCAATAGGTTCAATTTCATATTTGTGTTGGAAGACCACTAAAATAATCGAACATCTCCAAGATATGTACAGATGAGCTATGTGTTGTCCCCATTAATATTCCTGGTGTTTCTAAATCCTCTAAAAATTTAATATTCAAAACGCTTGCAAGACCTTTTACTTTCCTCTCTTGTCGCCTAATCTGATACACATGAAAACACTTCCGCTGTTTACTGGGATTTACCATGGGTCACAATATCTGATTTTTCAAATTATTAATGGCTTTCCAAACTGTGATATACTGGTGATTTGGAATGCTAGATTTGGAAGCTTGAATTATTTGTATCTATGTAGCTTTATGGGCCTCGACTTTGCTTGAACGGAAAAATGAATTGAAGAAAGTAAATCATAATAGATTTATTTTTTACCCTGCTTCTTACATGACTGTGGGTAGTACTCAATGATCCAGACATTTTGAATCACACAGTTAGTTCCAAGCCTTAAATGTTGGTGGAATTTTTTTTTTTTTGTTGATTTAATCCATCGAACGCCTCTTTTCTTTTTTTTAATCTGTCATTTTAGAGTGATAATATTAATGAGTAATGTGTTTCTTCTGGTCTTCCATAGGGCATGCTATGGTGTTTTGAGATTTGTTATGGACAATGGAGCCAAGGGTTGCGAGGTATGCTTGTGAACGAATTTTGTGACCATAATTTTGATGGCTTCTTACATGTTTCATTTTAACATTAATTCAGTTGGTATGGGTTACAGGTTATTGTCAGTGGGAAGTTGAGAGCTCAACGTGCTAAATCCATGAAGTTCAAAGATGGCTACATGATTTCTTCTGGTCAACCAGTGAAGGAATACATTGACTATGCCGTTAGACATGTTCTCCTTAGACAGGTTTATTTCTCTTTTATATCGCGTTTTCTACCGAGCATTTCGTCAATGTTGGCATTCTGCATTTGTTCTCTTAAATCAACTTTTTGGGTTATGTGCATTTTTGCTCAGGGAGTGCTTGGAATCAAGGTGAAGATCATGCTCGACTGGGATCCCAAAGGAAAGCAAGGTCCAACAACTCCTCTTCCAGATTTGGTCACAATTCATCCTCCGAAGGAAGAAGAGTACATCAGGCCAGCTGTGCTGCCAACTGAAGTTGAGATTGAAGTATAGAGCAGAGCATCTATACCCATATCAGGCTCTACTTTAAATATCTTGAAATGCTGTTTACTTTGATAGATGAGTGATATAAGACGTGTTTGGCCAATTTCGGATTTATATCAGCAAGTTTTGTTGTGCTTTCTGTAGAATGACGTTTTGCTTCACTTTCAAGTAAAATGGATTATTATTACTTTTCAGTGTACAAGTTTGATCAATTTTATCAAAGTGCTTTGCTGTTCTTCGCATGTGGTTTCTAGTTGGATATATTAAGTGCCTGTGCTTTACAAATATTCTTTGCTGTTCAATGGCAAGGCCCAAGGATTTTTTTATTTATTTTTTATCACAAG
Organism: Fraxinus angustifolia subsp. syriaca; assembly: GCA_903798275.1. Classification (NCBI taxonomy): domain Eukaryota; kingdom Viridiplantae; phylum Streptophyta; class Magnoliopsida; order Lamiales; family Oleaceae; genus Fraxinus; species Fraxinus angustifolia. The sequence goes on from CAIGRE010199864.1 coordinate 6,220, forward strand.
TATTATTATTGAATTTCACCATTCCCCATATGGATTTGCAAATTAATTGATTGAAACTTAATTGCAATTTTCTTATCTAATTGAGTCCTTAACAAAGGTGAGCTTTGAATTTATGCCATATCTAAGATTTGGGATTTGTTATAACATAAAGGCATGAAGTTTTTTATTGGGAATTGAGGCCAATTCCGTTTATTTACCTCTATGATCCTTGTCTAGAGAAAAATGACGAGACAAAAAATATTTAAAATGGGAGAAATTGATAATTGTCGAAGCTTTACGATATGAGATTTTTTTACTCACCGAACCCCCTAAATTAACGTACGAAAAATAATCACTCAAGATTTGGCAATTTATAACGACAAATGACCAAAATTGAAGTTCATCACGGCTGCCCAAGTTGAAATTCTGCCACAATTTGCATCCAAAATTTCCACACAATAAACCAAAATTTAGTATTATTTTATTACCAAACAATTGGCACCTTTGGCAAGTAATTGTCGACTTTCCCAACAATCTCTATCTTGATAAAAACGATTCAAAATTTTTATCATCTCTTTTGGGATTCTTGATCACTATACTCAAAATAAAAAATAAATAAAAAAATTGGTAAGCCTTTGACGAGATTTGACAGTCTCAATTCTCAAAATTGAGAATTAACATACTCTACCACATGACCTTAGAATTCATAATAAACTCTAGAGCTAGGCAAAAATCAATTCAAATTTGTAAAACCGATCAACTCAATCCAAATCAATTAGTTTTGATTGATTTTTTAGTTCAATTGGGTTGGGTTCATGTAAGGAAATCAAATTTTAGATCAGGTTGGGTTGAGTTCCGAGTTATCTATTAAAACTCAATCAAACTCAACTCAATCCAATAAACTAAAAATTATTAAAAAGAAAATTAGTACTAAAAACAAAAATCTAAAACCTAATGATCAAAATTCTCCTCTGTCTCATGTCTCTTTTGCCTCTCATTGCTTCTTGTGCTTCGGTTTCTCGACTCGATTTTTCCACGTGATTTTTGACTAAATACTTTGATTGAAGGAGAAGATTTACATTTTTAGTATTTAAGTTAAATTCATTTTATTCAATAGGTATAATATGTGTGTAATCAATATGTATTTAGATTGATTTGATCATAGTATAATCTATTCAACAGGTTTTACCATATTTTTAATTTATATTGTTATATTGCAATAAAACTTAACCCCGCAGACCATTTGATCCAACTTCAATCGATTTAAAGTCTTTGAAATCTCCCTTTTTAATGTAATTGAAATTGGTCCAAATTGTAATGGTATCAAACTTTAAAAAAATTGTTCAATTTCAGCAAAAAAAGTCCCAACCATTGGGCCCATAAAAAATTGTCCAACAGAAGAATAATTGGGTCCAACTTGAATTAGACTGGAGTCCAAACCAATCAACCCAACCCAAATTACGAGTTTGATCGGTTTGGATTGGATTGGGTTTCAATCATGAATAAGTTGGTTTCGTTTTGAATTATTGTCAAACCGAACGTGTCGGGTTGTGTTTGGGTTGGACTCATAACCAATCTAACCCAACCCTAATAAACTAAAAATTTCATTGGCTCATGTCGAAACAAAATAAAGTGCTGAAAAATTATGGTGCAACTCTCATGTTTGGCTTCTCGAGAGCTCATCATGCATCAACATAAATTTCATCATATATCATGCATGATGCCAAACAAATACCATCGTGTAAATTCATGGACTGATTGTGCACGCTATAAGGATGTATATATTTTACTAATGATATATTTGATTGGCATGGAAAATATTTTCCATGCCAATCAAACACATCCTAAGTGAAATTATCATCTCTCAAAAGTAGAGACAAATTGTCTATCTAAGCATTTAGTCGAGTTTGCTCCACCTATTGAACAGTTGTACTTGATGTGGCCGAGTTATCCATATTCCATACATAATCATGTTGATCTTCCTTTCAAAGTCATTTGCAGTTCAAACTAAATCAACAAATCCTTGAATTTTTTTCCACTATATAAAAATTTGTACAATCGTATAGAATTTTCACCCACCAAATCCCACAGCAAGAAACATAATTACTCAAAGTTTACCACTATTGGATGTGATCCCAATTTTGTCATTTACATTCAACTTGGGCAATGATGAAATGGGCTTAGGCCCAAGATTGCTGGAAATCTTTTTTAAGTAAAACATTGCCCAATGACACAATTTAGTCTCAGGCACAAAACCCAAGCCCAAAAGAATAACCAAGTGTGTTGCTCTGGACCGTTGATGAAGATTAGATCTACGGTTGATGGTTTGTCTACTTATATCAGTTGGACCATCCCTAATTGGAGATTCTATTCATTCTTTACTTTGCTGTGTGCAAGAAAAATCTTTTATAGAGTTTCTACCTTTGTCCTGTGATTGAGGGAGAGTTTTTCAAGTTGTAGATTGATTTGTTCGATCGAGTCCATTGTAGTAGCTTCTTGGGTTATTGTCTTAGGCTTTTGGGCTTTTGTGGCCGATTCTATATTGTACATACAGGTACAATGAATTGTTTCTAAACTCATTGATAAATTGATTCAACTTTGTGTTAATTTCTTGTTCGATGTTCTTGGTGAATATATGACTGCATCTGTTGATTCGTGAGGCTCTGTTCCTTACAAGTGGTATCAGCGTGTTTGACGGTGTAAGGAGCATTCGATGAGAATTTGTCACTAAAAAATTAAGGTTCTGCTGACGGTCATTTTTTTCCTTTCGATTTTAATTGCATAAACCCTAATTTTTCTTTATTGTTTCGAATTGGCTACTAATATATTCTTTGTTTGTGTTTCTTGCGAGAAACCTGTTCTTGGTGAACGAATTGGAGAATTGGACTGCTAGCTAGGTGCCTACAAAGTCTCCAATATCTTTTTCTTAGTGTTAGTTCTTCAACCAGCTTGGTAAAAACTTTCCTAACTCCCTTATTTCCATTGTTTCTTGATTGTGTTATTACTACATCTTGAATATTGTCATTCCACTTGATTTCTCCTGTAAATTGTGTTCCCTGGTGTTAGGATTGAGTCTTGACCTGAGGTCTTGAGCCTTATGGAATCCTGGTGAATTCTAACACGTGTGGATTATTAGATATTAATTAGATGACCAAAAACATGAATCTGATGAACTTGTATATATTTCCATAATTCTTCATTTGTCTAATCAAGTGTTAAGAAAAGTTGGTAAACAAGATAATGCTCAGGCTTTGTGGGAAGAATGAGAAAAACAGTACATGTATAAGAGTCGACCTAATAAACTCTTTCTTTTAGAGAGGTTCTTTAGCTTTAAGATAGATACGTCTAAGGAAAAGGGGATAAAGTTTCTGAGGAATATAAAGTTTTTATCCTCTTGAATGCTATACCTGATGTGTATAACGATGTTAAGTCTGCTATTAAGTATGGTAGAGATACCTTAACTCTTGATATAGTGATTAATTCTTTAAGAAGTAAAGAATTAGAACTTAAGGTTGATCGAACTGGGAAGAACTTTAAGAGTTTGTCTGTAAGAGGTAAACATATGTCTAGGCAAGTCAATGGTCAGATTTATCAAGGGAACAATCATAACAATTTGTAGAAGAAATGGAAGGGGAGATCTACATCTACATCTCGGGATGAAAATAGGAAGTGTTATGTATGTGGTAAAACATTTTATAAATGACTGTTATAAGAATAAGAATGAATAGAGAGAGATGAGAATGGATGAGGGGAATGTTGTTGAACCCCTAAGTGAGAGCACTGTTGATGTGTATGTGGCGACTGAACCCACTTCTGATTTGAATACTGTCAATTATGTAGATGATAGTGCTCAGGATAGTGAATGGATTCTAGATTCAAGGTATATATTCCATATGACCTCTAGAAGATCTTGGTTAGAGAACTTTAATGATCTTGATGGTAGAAATGTGGTTATGGGTAATCATGTAGCTTGTAGTATTACCTGAATTGATAATGTGACTTTGAAATTTGATAATGGATATACCTTCACTTGGATTAGTGATGGTTCTTTGAAAGTAATTAAGGGTTACTTAGTTATTTTCAAAGGTACCAAGAGGAATGGTATATATACTGACTTGAATATAAACTTGATTTCTATGACTGATCTAGATGACATAAGCCTGCAAAACAGGATTGAAAATGGGTCTTTGAAAGTAATTAAGGGTGCTTTAGTTATTTTCAAAGGTACCAAGAGGAATGGTATATATGTCACTAGAGTCAGTGTTGTTCAGAGTCACATTGCTGAGTCCTCTAGTGCTGAGATTGATGCTACCCTGAAGAAGCATAATAGGTTAGCCCATGTGAATGAAAAGGGCTTGCATATTTTTAATAAGACAGGGGCATTTGGTAAGGATATGATTTCTAAGGTTCCATTCTGTGAGTATTGTACCTTAGGAAAATAACATAGGTTTCATTTTAATACTAGTCAGCATAAGACTATCTCTATCCTTGAGTATATTCATTCTAACATGTGGGCCCCATCATCTACTACCACTCAAAGTGGTAACAAATACTTTTTATTACTAATTGATGATTTTTCAAGAAAAGTTTGGAATTACGTTTTGAAACAAAATTAGACACTTTTGAAAAGTTTAAAAATTAAAAAACTTTAATTGAAAATCAAATTGATAAAAAAAGATTGAAGTTTTGATAACATGCAATGGTCTGAAATTTTGTAATTCTAAATTGATCAATTGTATAGAGATGATGGGATCCTCAGGCATAAAATTGTTCCTTATACTCCTCAACAAAATGGAGTTGCTAAAAGAATGAATATGACTATGTTGGATAAGGTTAGATGCATGACGATTAGTTAGAGAATTCCTAAAGTCCTTTGGGGTGAGGCTGTTATGACAGCTCTTTATATTATGAATAAGACTCCTTCTAGTGTTTTGAATGATAAGACACCTGAAGAGGTATGGTTAGAGAGATTATCTTATTATACTATTTTGAGGACTTTTGGGTGTGATGCTTATTCTCACCAAAGTATAAGCAAGTTGGAGCCTAGATCCCACATTGTGTTTTCATGGGATATCCTGAGGGAGTGAAAGGATACATACTTTGAGCGAGAGATGAGAAAGGGTTTAAGATGATAGCCAGTAGGAATATGACCTTTAATGAAGCCAATATGCTTTGTTTGAGTAAGGGATACTCTCTTAGACTTGTTGAGGATGAATAAGTTAAGAATGAGGTTGGTGAGGAGAGTGAAGATGTTGTTGGTTCTCATGAACCTATTGAAGGAGGTGAACATGACTTAGTATGTGATATAATTGATCCTCTAAGTGATTAGCAACTTGCTCGTGATAGAGCTAGAAGTGAGATTAGGGAACCTGTTAGGATGGGTGATTATCAATCATTTGTTGTTTGTCATATCAAGACTTAGCTTTTAAGGAGCCTAAGTCTTATGAGGAGGCTTTGAGTTTTCGACAATCTAATGAGTGGCTAGGTGGTGCTATGGAATAAGAGATGAAATCCCTTGTGAAGAATAATACTTGAAAATTAGTTCTTAAACCTAAGGATAAGTCTTTGGTATCTGTAAGTGGGTTCATAGTACTAAGGAGGGTAGTTCTTCTAAAGAGTCTCTTAGGTTTAAAGCTGGACTTGTTGCAAAGGAGTTTACATAGAAACTTGGTATTGATTATAATGAGATTTTCTCTCCTGTTGTGTAATATACTACTATAAGAGTATGTTTGCTTTGGTTGCTCAATAT
>CAIGRE010199868.1:0-11143 GCA_903798275.1 Fraxinus angustifolia subsp. syriaca
TATTGGACTTTACTTTAAATTTCTATTTACATTGTGCTATATCATACTTGAATTAAGTTATCATATTTGCATATTTACTTGTTGTATTATACTTTATATTTATATCTTGTATATGGTATTGTTTTGAGACTAAGTGTCGAAAAAAAGTTTCAAAAATCAATTCAACCCTCTCTTGGTTAGTCAATCTTGGGCTAACATGATTCACATGCTTACCAACTTGAGGCCCTCTACATTCACTCAGGCCGTCTACCACCGTGAGGTCATCGACCCGCATGAGACCCTCCACGTTTACACAGACCATCTACCGTTATAAGGTTGTCTACCACCGTGAGGCCGTCAACTCCCATGAGACCCTCCACACTTACATAGATCGTCTACCACTATGGGTTCAACGCCACACTTAATCACATAAATGACAAATGAGCTAAACAGGAACAGCTCAACGACAAATGTGGGTACAACCAACTACTCGAGGAGTGAGGGTCATTCCACCAGAACGTGTGACATCATTAACTGATGAACGCGTGCGTAGCAATAAATGACTATAAATACCTTCAAGGTGAGAAAGGTACGAACTTTTGAAACCTGAACTATTTGGATTCGCATTATACTATCTTTCTAATCCTAAAAATTGATTATTGATTCTCATGTCGGAGGTACAAAGGGGGAGAAAGCACCGACCTCATTTTGTAGGTTGCAAAAGTTGACTAGAGTAGCTGAAACACTGTATCCGTTAAGGTTAACACAGAGGACAATTTTGCAACAATTTCATCTAGGCCTGGGTAAAAAAAATCATCAAATCGTCCAAACCGCTTAAATCGAACCGTTTCGGTCCGGTTCAACATAGTCAAATGGGTTGGTTTGTTTTGTACAAAACTGTGTTATTTTGGTTTGGTTCATGGTTTGAATACCAAAATCGGTGGGGAACCGTCCAAATCACTGCAAATCTATAAATCAACTTAAAAAAAAAAAAAGAACTCAAAGAGTCGAAAATGGGAACCTTCCTTAAAACTCTCCAACTCCAAATCTCTAGACTCCAATAGATCCCCAATTCCTTATTTATCTCCAATCTCTTCTGTTGCCTAGGCCTGACCGTTCCAGTTTTAGAATCCTCATGATGACCCTCTTGTAAAGTCAAATGCAAAAAATCGTAGCCCCTCCACAGAGTTCGTTGGAAGGCATACGTGAGAAACCACCCTAAGTGGCTCAAACGGTTACCCTGCATGTTACTCAGCCAACAAAATGAGGCATGGGGGCTTTAGGGTTTGCGTTTCCAAAGATTCCTCAACCCGCGACAGAATTGGAAAAGAAGATTGAAGAGATGATGACCGCGAAGATAGCAATGCATTGACTAAAAGGAAGGACAGATGTAGGCAAATGGTTTTGGAAGAGGATCCTTTCACCCTCGAAATTATGGTCATTCCTTTGTCGAAAGGCTTTGAACAACCAATGAGAGAAGCATATGATGGAGTCACGGACTAGCTGGACCATTTGCGGACCTTCATCGATTTAATGAGGCTCTATGCACCCTATACGCAGTGATGTGTAGATCATTTTCCTCGACACTCAAGAGGGAGGCTAGAGACTGGGTAGCTACACTTGCAACCAGGTCTATAAAAACTTTTGACTAACTTTCCAAGAGTTTCGTGGCTTACTTCATGAGTAGTAAGAGGAAACGAAAGACGACCATTGGGTTGATGCATGTAGTACAAGAGAAAGATAAATATTTGGAGGAATAAAGGACCTTCAAATGTCTGCATTAGTGACGTGTTAATGAATGGGACGCGAAACTGAGCCTTCAAAATGTCACTCTCCAAAAATCCTCCGAATCCAATACATGACCTGTTGAAGAAGGGTGACAAGTATGTTGATACAGAGGAAACATAGAAGGTCACGAGAAATCTTAGAGAAGGATTAGTGATGTGTAGGTCATTTCCCCTGACACTCAGGAGTGAGGCTAGAAATTGGGTGGCCACACTGGCACCCAGGTCTATAAAGACTTTTGATGCACTTCTCAGGAGTTTCGTGGCATACTTCATGAGCTACAAGAGGAAAAGAAAGCCGGCCATTGGGTTAATGCAAGCAGTGCAAGAGAAAGGTAAATATTTGCATGAATATTTGGCTAGGTTCAGTTGGGCAATGCTAGCATAAAGGAACTTTAAATGTCTGCAGTAGTGACGCGTTAATGAATGGGATGTGAAATCGAGTCTTCAAGATATCACTCTCTAAAAACCTATGAATTCAATGCATGACCTGTTGAAGAAGGGTGACAAGTATGTTGATGCAGAGGTAGCAGAGAAGGTCATGAAAAATCTTAGGGATAGATGGGAGATAGGAAGCCCTAAGTGAAAGTCGGGTGACGTACAAAAACCTGTTGACAAAGACAAGCTGAGGAATGTGTACGTAAGCAGGGGGTACTCCCAGAATCGGTTGGTCAATCAGAGATGAGATGAGGTCAAAGCCTTTACCACTTGAAATACTCTACAGGACAAGATATTGATGGAAATTAAAGATATGAAAGAACTCGAATGGCCGAGGCCGATGGCAGAATCAGCCGACAAAAGGGATAAGAACAAGTACTGCCATTTCTATAAGTGTATACATTTCAAGGAAGAGATCGAGTTGAAGCGGGAATTTTTACTAAGTATGCGAGGAATGATTGAGGCAAGCAGAATGTTGAGGATCGATCGCTACCTAGGGCTAGTGTTATAAATGTGATTGTTGGAGGAATCGCAACGAGGGAGACTCGACTCCACTAGAAAGAGCTATGCACACATAGCTGCAGTCTGTTTTATTTAGAAAGGGCTAGATTCGATCAAACCATCACTTTTGGTGAATAAGATTTAATAGGTGCGGCAATCCCCTCATGATGATGCCTTGGTGATAGTCGACGACATAGCATACTATGATATTAGAAGGGTATTCATCGTGGTGGAAGTGCAGCGAATGTTCTCACTTAGGAAGCATTTAAAGGTTTAAAAATGTCTTCGGAAAGGTTAAAAGCGATGTCCACCCCACTTCTAGGATTTGGAGGGGCTACTGGGATATCAGAAGGAATCATAGATCTACTAGTGATGTTGGGCACCTACCCTACAAGTATGGTGATCTTAACAAACTTTTTGGTTGTCAAGATCCCCATGGCGTATAATACAATCTACAGTTGACCCTTACTAAATGCTGTGGGGCCTATTCCTTCTACTTACCACCAAATGATGAAATCCCCAACCAGTCAAGGTGTGTGATGTGTGAGAGGCGATCAACAATCCTCGAGAAAGTGTTATGTGGACAACATACGGATGAATGGATCACGACCAGTGATGATGTTGGACCTTGAGCCTCCAAGGGGACGAATTGAGCCCCTCGACACTTTGCAAAAATTTTGGTGGCAGGAGGGCATGAATTTAGTGTGGGGCAGACTTGGAGCAATGCAAGAAAGAATAATTGGTGAAGTATCTGTCTAGCAATTTGGATTTTTTTGCGTGGTGCCCGAGCGATATACAAGGGATTGACGCATGGCGGTGAGTAAAAAGTCAAGAAATTGGCTAGCTCAAAATCGCTAAGGACTCGTGGTTAGTTTTTAAAACTAAAAATGGTTAAGGCTCAAAATCATCGACATTCCATTCGACAATCCAAAATAGTTTACACATAGCGGTGAGCAAAGAAAAAAGAAAGGGAAAAGAAGGCAAAACTAAAATGATGTTTAATAAACAATCGCTCATACTCAAAATGTAATAAGAGTGTCTGTTCACATCCCAGACTAGGATAAAGCACTAAACAACTGAATGATAAAAATAAAATAACAATAGAAAGTGCTAAGAGGCTTACAACAAGATATCAGGTCAACCCGAATGTAAAGTCCCTTCACTTCTGCCTCGTGATGTATTCTCTAATGTCTTGGGTTGAGGGGCTCCACCTTTCTTGCCTTTCCACTGAGCTAAAAACCTATCAAAGTCTAAAGGATAGATGGTAGGGCACTCAGCGATATCTACTCCTTGGTCAGTTTGATGGATGCTACCATCGCCTTCCCCCCATAAAAATGCAAAGCCCTAGCAAAATTAGAAAACAACTTGTACCACTCCACATAGGCTACCAGATGCTTAGCATACTCTACGTAGACCCTGTATTTCTCCATTGCTTCATCGGGAGCTCAAGCCAAAATAGAACGCAGGTTGTTTATCTTAATCTTTTGCTCGATAGCGTAGGCTTCTGAATCTTTGAGAGACTTTCTCAAGAAAGAGATTTTCTTCTTATATTGGTGAGACTCTTTCTTCTTCTCTTCGGCAAGGGCCTTCTTTTCTTGCTCCATGGTCTTCAACTCTAACGTTAGGCAATGGTTTCATTCAACAAGCATAACCCAAAGAGCTATTACCTGAAAGAAATGAGAGATCAAGCAACTATGGGACATGTACAAAAGAATCGACAGACAAAGAGGGACAAAAAAAAAACCTTCCATCTGAGTATGAACCGCCAGAACCTTCTCGATGTCATTAGCACTTTGATTGGCAATCGACCGAACACGTCTAGGCCAAACCAACGATCTGACTGCCCTTATCTCTGAATAGCATCGAGAGGAGAAATATGAAATCAGGGAGAGGAGAACCCTCTCGCTTTGGCATGACATGAACGGGCTGTCCCCTACAACTTCGGGGATGGGATAACTTCAACAAGATCATCCGAAAGTTGAGGAGTGTCCTCGATGGGATGGTGCAATACCCCCCATCATTGGTTTTCTTCATCTTTAATGGAACAGAATGTGGGTCATCGTCACTCTCGTGACTACATTCCGCTAAGGAGTCCATTGTCTCCCCTAAGTGAAAATCCATCCCTGTACATACAAGATAGAGTCTATCAAACTTACAAAATAATGAGTCAAGAAGTACCCAAAAGTAAAATAAAAGTGAATCATGCCAGAACATACCATCAATAAGGGCAAATCCTTCATCGCTCTCTGGTTCGGGATGGACTTCAACACCTCATCCAAGTCAAAGTCCATATCTGTGTGCAAGTAGTCGAGTTAATCAGGTCCAACAAATAAAAGATGAAGTCAGAGATACTCACAAGTATAAAAAACATAAGTAGGGAGTAAAGACCTACCAGTAGGATGACCAGTTTTGACTAGCAACGTATTACTCATTGTCAAATCTGACCCAGGTCGGGCGCAAGGGGTAGAATTTTGGTCAATTTTTGGATTGTGCTCTTAGAAGGGGGGTGATCTTGACCTCACTATTGAAAAGTCAGATTCAGGGATGTCTTTAGTGGGTATTAAAAGGGAATTGTCCCTCCTGGGGGTGAGCAAAGAAAAATTGGGATTTCCACTTGCTGTTGGAATTCCTAAACTTGGGAAAACACAATGGGACCCTAGTTGTGAAATAGACAAAGGCATTACACTAGGCTAACTCGTGCATTTCGAAGACGTGCCTAAAGAGGTCTATTGAGAGAGGAATTTTCTTGCTAAGACATACGTATAGGAAATAAAACGCTTTCTTTTATGTGTTAGGATTTATTTGGCTAGGGGTGAGGCGAAACGCATTAAACAATGAGATAAAGAAAGGATGAATGGGAAATCGAAAACTACCATCCATAATATCTTTATAAACAGTGGAGGTCAGTCCTGGAAAGCGTTTCATTGGGCTTATGCGCTCTATAAACATAGTGATCCACCCGATATATTTTTTAAGTGGCCTTTTCAATTTAGATGGAGAGTTATATATGACACAACACTTTGGAATTTTGAGAATTACCACCTCACCTGCGGCATCCCGCTCAATTTCTATATTTTGGTTTAAAGATTTAGTCGACCCAATATGTCGTTTTGGGGAATTCGATTGAAAAACTTGAAATTCGGCCAAATGTGTTGGATATTTGACTCGGAAAGAGTTTTGTGAACCCCACAAGGGGATTTTCGACGACGACCGTCCCATGACCAGTCATGGGGCTGGTCTGGTCAACCATCGACCAGCTTTACAGCTTGCTGGAAGTCGACCAGCAAGGCTAGTCGACCCCAAGATCGCGTCGATCTGTCCATCCGAAGATGGTCGATCGACTCTCTCGCCCCTATTGTCACTCTCACCGAAAGATGAAGAAATGAATGTTTTATACATGATTAAAAAAATGAAATGAAGGAAGAAAAAGATGAGAGATTACTGGAGAGAGGATGAAGATGATGAAAATTTTGATTGATGAGAAAAGGGGGTGAAATAAGAGCCTCCACAACTCTTTAAATAATGATGGGTCTTGAAAGTTTTGAATTTTTTAGGGGGAAATTTCTCCCCAAAATCGAAAACCAACTGTGGAATGCCACTTGTGCAGTCTTTTTTGTGTCTCTCTATGTCAATTGGAGTGATTGAATTGTTTATATTAAATGTCAACAAACTATAAAAAAATATGTTAATTAGCTAGCGTAAAGAGACTACCTCTTATCGATAGACATCGACAAGAGGCAGAGGGGCTAGTGATACAAGATGACAATGAAAATTATCAACGTTGGCAATTGAGGTCAGAATTACCTGAGATACGCTTCACGTCTACCACATGAAACCGTCAACTCACATGCCTACCAATCTGAGGCCCCATGCGTTCACACAGGCCATTTACCACCATAAAGCTATCTACCACTACGAGGACATCAACTCCCATGAGACCTTCTACGTTCACACGGCCGTCTACCGTCATAAGACTGTCTACCACCATATGACCGTCGACCCGATGAGACCCTCCACGCTTACATAGACTGTCTACCACTATGGGTCCAACACCACACTTAATCACATAAATGACAATAAGCTGGATAAGAATCGCTTAACGACAAACGTAGGTACAACCAACCACTTGAGGAGTGAGGAGGTTTACGTGGGACACGTGGTACCATTAATTGTCGAATGCATGCGTATCAATAGGTGCCTATAAATACCTTCAAGGTGAGAAAGGTATGGACTCTTGAAACCCGAATTGTTTGGATTCGCATTATACTATCTTCTTACTTCTAAAAATCGATTGTTGATTCTCACGCTGGAGGTGAAACGGAAGAGAAAGCCCCGACCTCATTTTCCAGGTTACAACAACTGATTGGAGTAGCTGAAACACCGCATTCGTTAAGGTGAACATGGATGACTACAACGATTTCACTCGACATTGAGTCTCTCTACAACAAAAATCAACAATCATAGAGTAGTGCTCAGTTTATAATTTTGGTTATGTTCATCTCATTCAGTAAAAAAAAAATATACATCTATTTTCAAGACATTACAAATCTTCAATTTTTTTATGAGCATCAAGTTCTGGAATATTGCTCAAAGATCAATCGTTAAGGTCGATGAGTAAATATTTCTCAAAACTCGATGAGTAAATCTTGGTAGAAATTGAAACTTGAGATTCTTGATAAATTTAAAATATTTCTATAATGCCAAGATCCTCCATGTTAAATCACTCAGAAAAATAAAAGTGCCAAACATACCTTGTTTCATTGGTAATGAAGAACGGAAATTGATTGCTTGTGAGTTCTTGATCTTCTTCTTCAATACGATTTCTCTCTGTATTCTTTTGGTGATGGGATAAGAGATAGAATGAGAAATTACATATGGATTGAAGACCACAACCCTATTAGATATTTCGATATATATTTCAGTTCATCATTAAATACAACCCAAAATAATTTAGTCACTACACATAATTAGACTCATACTATATTAGATGTCAAAATCTCAATTCCTTTAATTCTTTATTAAACACTTTAAATTTAATTAACCTTAAGATAGTCTTTAATACATACTTAATTACATATGTAAACTCACATAAGAAATTAAATCCCAACAAAATATTGTTGTGACTATCTACTTTGAAATACTCAAATTAATGTCGGTCCAAAGACAATTGCAAAGNAGAATCAAAGCGGTCTTCGTTACATATATCATAACTAAACCCACCAATGATCACATATATCAACATAATTAAATGATGCAGATCAAGTATGGATGTGTAGCACGAAAATTACATGCTATGTGATCAAAACATATTTATTTCTAACTGGTCCTACCTTATTCTTTGAGATCAAACCAAAACTTAAATAGAGTGACAATAGCTAAATACTTTATTTTGAAAATAAACTGACTATCTTTAAACATAAAAATGTGTCTAAATCAGACAATATCGAAACACAAGCTCCTGCTAAACTTGGATATCATCTAAAGATGCAAACCCATGTAAGCAATGTGTTCATAAAAGACCTTGGATGATAGACTTTTAGTAAATGGAACTACTATCATAGAGTTTGTACCAATATGTTCTACATTAACCTGACTACTATGAACTCTCTCATTTACAACTAGGAATTTGTTATCTATAAATCTACACTTTGTTGAGCACCAGTTGTTGTTGGATTACAACACGATTGACTTATTGTCATAAAATATCTTGATGGTCTTTTAATTCCACCCAAAATGCCATCCTGAAGACAAAATTTTGCAGCCATATTCCATAATAGAATGCCTCATAGAATGCTATAAACTCCGCTGTCGTAGTTGAAAAAGCTACAAGTGTCCGTGGCACTCTTCCAGGATAGCTCCTCCAGCCAGCAAGTAGACATAGCCTGATGTGGATCTCCGATTATCTTGGCATCCAGTAAAATCAAAACTAGAATACCTGATGATCTCCAATTGGTCTGATTTTTTTATGTGATCGTGTAATCATTTATTCTCTGTAAATACCTCGTAATCTGTTTTGCTGCCTTCCAATTATCCATCATAGGGTCACTTAAATATCCGCATAGCATTCCAACAATGAATGCTGTATCCAGGCGTGTATAAATCTGAGTATACATTAAACTCCTAACTGCGATACATATGAAATTTTCTATATTTCTTTCTCTTCAAGGTCATTCTTAGGGTACTGATTGAGACTAAACTTGTCTCCCTTAACAACAAGGACATCACCATGTTTACAATCCTACATGCCAACCCTCTTAAAAACCTTATTGATATAGCTATTTTTGTGATATTCTAAGAATACCTTGAAAACGATCCAGGTGTATCTGTATCCCTAATACAGAAAAGATGTTACCAAGATCTTTCATTTCAAAATTATTTGATAGAAATCTCTTAGTTTTGTACAATAAGCATATAACATTGCAGACAAACAGTATGTTATTGACATACATTACTAGGAAAATATGTTTACTCTCATTGAACATGTGGTATATACAACCATCAACTACATTCATCTTAAAACCAAACGAGACAATGACTTAATGAAACTTGTGATACCATTGACCATAAGCATCCTTATGCCCACAGATGAATTTTTTTAATTTACAAATCATTTTCTTTGGGTCTCTCGACACAAAGTTTTTCGGTTGCACCATATAATTCATCTCTTCAATGTCACCATTGAAAAACACTATCTTTACATCTATTTGATGTATATTAAGATCAAAACATGCCACAAATGCAATAATAATTCTAAAAGAGTCTTTCGTTGAAATAGGAAAGAGAGTTTCTTGAAAGTCATTGCCTTTCTTTTGAGCAAAACCCTTTGCAACAAGAAGAGCCTCCTCACCTCATTGCCTTTCGAATCATTCTCTATTTACAATCATTAGATTTTGCACCTTTAGGAAATGGGGTGAGTTCTCAAACGTTATTGATGGTAAGTCTACATAAGCCCATAGATGAATTTCTTTCATGGACCTTTTATTTTCATTCAATGTATAATCCGCTTTAGACAATTGGTCATTTGCATGACTTGATGAAACTTGATTGCATTTTCTTTCACCAATCTAATGCCATCTTCATGTTTTTGGAGAAAGACTATGAAGTCATTCAGAATTATCTTTTAACTAATCTCTAGTGGATCTCCTTGATAGTATTTGTTCTTAAAGTTGTTGAGTTTGTTCTTTTGAAACAATCTCTTGACGTTGAACGGAGAGTTTTGGAATATTTTTTTGAGGAACTACTTATTAAACAAGATCCGGAATATGAATTTATCCTTGATCCTGATCCTTGTCATTGGCAACAAAAGGAATAGTTTCATATTCCTTATCGGTGACAAAATCCCTAACCTTATCTCCCATGCAAACTCTATATCCTAAAAAAATTGGTGTATTTTCTATTTCGATAATTGCCTTATTTGTGGGATCATAAAATTTGTAACCCCTCGGAATATCAAATAAAATAGCAACTAACAGTTGTGAAATCTAGTTTCTTTTCATTTGGCCTATTAGGCCTTACCTCAATTGAACAATTCAAGATGTGCATGCGCTTCAAACTAGGCTTCTTGTTTGTCCAAAGCTCATAAGGGGTTTTGACAGTTGCTTTAATTGGAATTCTATTGAGAATGTAAGTTTCAACCATTAGTACTTCTCCCCAGAGAGATTCTGGTGAGTCAAAATGACTAATTATATTTGTTACCATGTCCTTGTGTTCTGTTTCTTCTCTCACCAAAACCATTCATGCTAGGGGATTGGTAGGAGTACCGTTGGACGATTTTCCATTTCTCTAGGAATATAGGAAAAGGCCCTAGACGTTATTTACATGATTCTTCATACCTGTCATAGTATTCACTACCGGGTCAAACATAACATTTTTAATTCTTTTACTGAGCTGATTTTCAACCTTAGTCTTGTAAGCATTGAACATGTCTAGTGACTAGGACTTTTCATGAATGAGATACAGGTAGTCATAACGTCAAAAATCATCTATGAACATAATAAATAATTGTTTATCATTCCAAAAAGCCGAAGGAAATGGAATAGAGATCTCGTATGTATTAATTCTAAAACGTCCAAAGTTCTATTAGCACCTAATCTTCTTATGTTTGTATGTTTCTCCTTAATGCAACTAACACAAACATTTAAGTTTGAAAAATCAAGGGGATTAAGAAGTCCATCTAACATAACCAATTTGATTCTCTTTTAGAAGATGTAATGTGATCACTTATGCCATAACGAAGTCAAATTCTCATTGGTTAATTTACATTTGATACTATGTGAATTCACATGCAATATTTCATTATACAAAAAATGATTTAAGAAAATATAGGTTATCATATATAAAGAATCGGTACCCACAATCTTGAATTAAAAAAAAAAAAGATTAAATTGATTAATTTTAAATGAATAAAATTAACCAATTTTGTCCAATACAGAAATAGAAAC
>CAIGRE010199895.1:0-10391 GCA_903798275.1 Fraxinus angustifolia subsp. syriaca
GATAGGCCCAAACCTGACCTATTTGGCCCGACCTTGGGCCTCCATATTAGGCTATTTCGTAACGTAGAGTCGAGCTCGAGTTCGAGGCCCAATATAAAGTCATGTTGTCCTTTTTAGGTACGAACTCCTACTTCATACGAACTTTGCTCTAACTCCAAGTGTGCAATCCCTACACAACGTAAACACCTAAAATAACTAGAACTACATGAAGTAAAGTCCTTCCAAGACTCTCCCTCCAACATCTATAAATACATAACCTAGCATCATTAATATGGTATGTCTTTTACAAAATATCTCAATATACAATTTTTCATAATTCTCTATCTGACTTAAGTATCGGAGGGGCCACGATGACATACCTCGATGCCTTTATTTCAGGTATTAGAGATCGGATCTGACAGAGCTTTTCCATTTGGTTCGGGTTGCCCAGGTACGAATTTTGGCATCATCACTATCTATATTGGCGTGTTAAATTCTTTTCCTTTCAGTTTTTTCATTTTCTTAAATTCCAATAGGTCCAAGTGTTTACATTGTAAAGTTTATTCATTCATTTATTATTCCATTCTTCAAAAATAAACATTGAACCAACAACCGAATTGAAAATGGTTTTCGAAATCGATAATATTGTTGCTAATGAATTGAAAGTCACGTTTTACATTGAATGCTTGTACAAATTTGGAATTCTTTTCTTAGTTGATGTGCCATAAAATCTCGTAATTGTTCTCACGACAAGTCTTCTTTAGTAGTCGTATCCAACTCAGTTGCAATTTCGTCTTCCTTGTAGAGAATGTCTATACCCATTTCATCGTCACTATTACTCTTGGCGGAATGATTCGTCCACATTCCCATTTTCTAAGGAAATTGTGGATTGTCATTGTTGCTATAAGAACCGTTTTTTGAACATCAACAGATTAACTAGGCATCCTATCAAGAATATTACCTCGCTTATTCCACACTCCAAATGACCTCTCAATAACGTTTCTATAGAATGAGTGGTAAAAGTTGAATTGCCCTTGGAAATTTCAAAATCTATGTCTGGACGGTTACTCTTAATACGAAACACTTGGAAATGATATATGATATATTACCCTTTATAAGGGGTCATATATCCTGGTCTATGTGCAAAACCTTAATCCACAAAATAATATTTGTCGGGTACCAACTCTGAGAAATTAATATCTGTACTGTTTGAGAATAACGCGATAATATGACAATATGAAATCAAAAAATAAGAACAAAAAATTTACGTGAAAATCCAACTAGGAAAAACCACGAGAAGAGGTGGAGAATTCACTATAATCAAAGTAAAGAGTTAAAATAAGTTACACTAGATCTCAAAAGATTTTTTCCTGGATATCTCTATTTACGAGGTTCTTTCTATTAATTTGGATAATCTCTTTGTTATGTTCTATCAAGTTTGTATAATATACCACATATTTATAATACAACAATCCCTAACATACAAAAAAAATTAATACAATGAAGAGTTTAATATAATGTGAAGTCTCAACACAATGAGTAAAACAAATAATAAAATATTTGGATTGAATAAAAACTGCCAAAATCGGAATTAGAATCCTGCCCAGACATCACCGTCTCGAGCGATAACACCAACTTGGAGAAAAGAGAAAGGGTTATTTGAGGTGGTGGTGGAGGTCCGATGGCAGGTGGCAATTTGGATGACGGTGGCCAGTGGTGGCATTGCAAATTTTTTGGTTTTATGTGTGATTGGGTTGGGATGGGATAGGGGTGGTTGGGAATGGAGATCGGGTGGGATCGGATGGAGAAGATACAGGGTTTTTTTTTTTTTTGGTTTTTTAATGTAATTATTTTAAATGTTTAATGTGATAAATATAAGTTTACTATTTAACCCTTTTGAAATTATAAAAAAAAATGGTCAATTTCAATTTTGGTGGTTAACTAACGACTTCTTAGATGGAAATAGGGATGGTAGCGGGGCAAGACACCCCCACCCGCCCCGCCTTAGATAGGGTGGGGCTGGGGTCAGGGTGGGTGCCGGGCGCAGTCCTACCTCGATTTTTTTGTTTACAAAAAATTTTCAGTTAACTAGAGTGTGACAAAAAGGTTGAGAAAAAGGTTTGAATCATTTATAGGAGCCCATTTGGAGGACTTATTGTAATGGGGAAAAATGTAGATATGCAGTGAGGCGTGAGTGTGGATCAGAGGAGTGAAAAATTTTGATTTTTTAATTTGTAGTTAATTCTTTTTACTCTTCACGCCATCTCCCCTCCTCGCCAACTCATCAGCGGGTTTTTTTCGCACATTCGGAACGGTGCCCCACCGGGCGGGGCGGGTCAAATTGCCATCTCTATATGGAGACCGTCCAGAACGGCTTCGTATGCAACAATTGAAAATATTAGAAGTAACACTTGCAATGATTGGAAGGTTTGCAAAAAATCTTTTACCGTTTCAAAATTTTGGGACACTTGCTACAATTATTCCTTTATTTTATTATCCATTGATTAGCTAATATTATGGTGGAATATGTTGGTAGATAATCCACGTGTCAAATTAGTGACATTATAACTAATCACATGACAATCTACCTTCAAGCCTTTTCAACTTATTCTCTTTCACATAATCAATTCAAAGATATAAGATGAATAAAATGACTAGTGTCTTGGAAAAGAATCAAATCTAACAGGAATAAACTTGAAAAAGTTTAAGCTTCATAAAGTATTAGCAATTCATCAATCACATGTAATTTCAACAATATCATCATTAGTCGACAAAACTATCCAACTTACACAAGTACAAAATAAAGCAATAAAGTATATTTTTTAAAATTTTTTACATTTTTCAATTTTTTGTATTTTTCATATATAAAACGTGGTAACAACATGCAAAATACACACACAATATTGATAACAATATATGAATATCATCGACCCCTAAACTTAAACTATACATTGTCCTCAATGTATACAATTATAAAGCTTAAGTCAAAAATCATAAAGTCCAAGCTACAATGTGGATCATTGTTTTAGGTTGAGGGCCAACACCAATGTTAGGAATTAGAAGACGTGTATGAAGTATAGATCGCACAAATAAGAACAAGATTTAAAAGAAAAACAAACAAGAAAATGAAATTGACAGGGGAACATAATATTTTATTGAAGACAACCAATGAAGAGAAAATACAACTTTCGCAATTTTCTGCTGCTATGAACAGTTTAAACTAAATGAAGAGTCTACTATTTATAGAAGACACGTCTAAACACTAGAATAAACCTAAAATATGGAAACTAGGTCAAAAATCGCGTAAAATCGAAAAATAAGGAAAGAAATCTGTGGGTCGTCGCTAGAGCGCGATAGCTCGCCGATAGGTGGGTGACGAACTCACAGTTCCAATTTTTCTCATCTCGCTCAAGCGAGAGGTGGGCGTCCGTCTAGCGTCGTCAATCCATCTTTTTTCCTTTTTGGACCCTATTTTGACATCTTCCAACCCAATACTCCAAAACGCAAAACCCTATACCTAATTTTGACCAGATTTGGATCACAAAACCCAACAATCTCTACCTTAACACAATTTCGGTGCAATGAATGAAACTCCAAAATTTCTCCACCTGGAAAAATAAGTCCAACTGTACGAAACATATTGAACTCTTCAACCTGAACCAAACACATCTCCAACACTCAAAATTATTCTTCCTCTTCCACCATATCCAAACACGGATATAAATGAACCCAACCCTTGAGTTCCTAAAATTCACAATGGATTCAAAATTTACCAAACAAGATTGAAACACACCTGTAGCAGAATCTCTACTAAATGTTTTAACTGAAGGTCCCTAGCTAGACTCGTCACCTTCAACAACTCCGAAAGCACGCACATTCAGATCAACATCCCCGTACCCTTTTCTAATGGGTCTTTCCCTAGCCGTTAAATACAATAGAACCACATACTATGGTGGTAAAGTGAAATTACCTATATTTCCCAAACTCGAGAGTGTAGTATTCTTTAAAATAGACCCAATGCCAACTCTCAACGGTACTGTACCAAACTGTATTTCTACCATAGTGCCAGACATGTGCTGATGTTTCTTCACTGATTCTGTCGACTTTGCAATATGTATAACTGGGACTTTCTCCGCCCCTCTAATACAACAGAGATACCTTTCCGATCCTTCAAGACTCTACCAGCACCAGAGAACGTGTACCCTCTCGAATCCAAGGTACTTAGTGATATGATGGTCTTCTTAAGTCTGGAACATGTCGAGCCTGACCAAGTGTTCTAATTGTTCAATCCACCAACTTCAATTTGACTCTCCCAATACCAGACACCCGACAAAATTCGTTGTTTCTCGTGACAACGATACCTTGCGTCACCGTTTTATATGATTCAAACAAATCCTGATTGAGACTCATATGAAACGCACAAGTTAAAGTCTCTAATTGCCTCCCACGATTTGCAGCTGAATTATCCTTACCCTGCAACTTCTCGCAATCCCTCTTGATGTGTCTTTTTTTTCTTGCAGTAATAGTAGAATCTCTGGAATATCCCTATTGCTAAAATTCACCCTCGACTTACCTCTTCACGAATCACCACAAACTACAAGATCTTATCAAAACCCAACAAAGCATCATCCAAATCCATATGCGCCAATACATATCTCATCTTCACTTATCACAACGAAAATTTTGTACTGCAATCCAACAGCATAATATCATACTTTATGGTAGCCATCAATAAAAAAACCTCAAACAATCAAATCCTTACGCTGTGGAACTGCTAAACATTGGCTCTGATACAACTTGTTGGAATTAGAGGATGTAATATGACGCGATATGAAGTATAGATTGCACAAACAAGAACAAGATTTAAAAGAAAAGTAAACAAGAAGATGAAATTAGCAGATGAACATAATATTTTATTAAAGACAACCAATGGAGAGAAAATACAACTTCTCGCACTTTTCTACTGCTATGAACATCTTAAACTGAATGAAGAGTCCACTATTTATAGAAGATACATCCAAACCCTAGAATAAACCTAAAATATAGAAAATAGGTCAAAAATTGTGTAAAACTGAAAAATATGGAAAGCAATCTGTTGCTCGAGCGACAGTTCGGGGACAGGCGAACGACGAACTCCATGTTCCAATTTTGATCCTCTCACTCAAGCGAGAGGTGGGCGTTCGTCCAACGCCGTCATCCACCTTCTTTCCTTCTTGGACCCTATTTTGACATCTTCAAGTCAAATACTCCAAAACGCGAAATCCTAAACTCAATTTTGACTGGATTTGGGTCAAAATACTCTAAAATGTGAAGTCCTATACCTAATTTGGACCGGATTTGGGTTACAAAACCCAACAACCAATTATTGACTCGAGCATTGTTTTAACATGAGATGATTAGTGGCTAGTGGTATTCTTGTGTGGGGGTATGGAGGCTAGACCGTAGAAATAATGACTATACCAACGCTAGCCAAGCCTTTAGTGTATGAATTTTGTAATGTTTGTCCTACAAACTTCCCACCGGTGGCACCATATTGACTTCACTCACAGGGTGTCATTGCTTGATCAACCATCTTACAAAATGAGCCTAAAGAAACAAGAGAGTTGCATCGACGGGTGGATGATTTACTAGCTAAAAGGACATATTAGAGAATCTTAGCTCATGAGCGATGTTGCACCTCTAATCGCTAAGGAGGACAATAGTTGTTGCCCTTGTGATAAAAATCAGACTATTAATAAGATTATTGTTCATTATCACTTCCTCATGAAGAAATCACCACAGACTTGGCTCCAAAATTAGATTTTTCCACTTGCGGCTAGGTCTAGAAGAAGAAAGAAGAATTCAATTTCATCACAATTTCCATTGAAGAACTCTCTACAAGCTTGCTACCTTTTACTTAATATATACACCGACATCCTAGAATTGGCAAGAAAGAAGGTGACCACCGACTTTTCTGTCTATATATGTGCGTGTTGGTTGTATGCATTTTGTAAGGAGAGAGAGAGAGAGAGAGAGAGAGAGAGAGAGAGAGAATTGAGAGAGTGTGGAGATACAGATACATTCGTGTGTATACGTCACAGGAAAACTGTCTTCATGTGCAGAATTTGTGAAAATTTCCCTGTACTTATAACATATCTCTTTCCGAAATTGTAAAGTCCATTTCATCAATAAATTTTTGTTTTCTTTAGTGTTAAAACTCAACAATTTGGTATTAGAATGAGACAGTTGGGGAGGAATTTTTTAGCATCGGTAATTTGTGCACAGAGGGAGATTGTGAAACTTCTATAAAACTTGTTTAATTAGGAGGAGGTAAGTTAAGTCACAATGAATAACCTACAAGTTGTAGGCATAATGAATAAGTTTAATAACCAAAATTATACCACATGGCAAACTTGCATCGAGTCATACATCTCTGGGATGCAGTCAGTGGTAGTGAGGTTACACCACCAGTCACCAGAGGAAGTTGGAACTTTGAAAAAATAGAAAATTAAATTGGGCAAGACTATGTTTGTTATAAAGACAACAATTAAAAAATAATTATTACGGCACATAACGTATAAGAGCACATTGAAAAAGCATGGGACATTTTGATTGCACTACTCTTAAAGAAAATTATATGGGGTTGCATGTTCCGGAAAATGAGCTAGTTTTGATCGCTTAAAAGAGAATTGAATGTAAGTCAATATTTTTACAAAGTTAAATTAAATTTGACTCAAAATTTCAAATTTAGATAATATTTCATAACTGTGTATTTTGACTAAAAACCTTTAACAACTGGAATGCAAATAGGGTTTTCTTAATTTTTTGTTGGTAGGTATACATCATTTGTTCATGTTTATCATGCTTTCACACATTTCTATTTTCTAGGGAGGTTTCAAGATTTTTTATTTGGCTAGAAAATCTACGCACGCAAATGTAGTTAGATATCTTAAGGATTGATATGTTTATACTTATTTGAGTATTTGACTCACTTCGTCATCAGTGTCATAAGCTAACTTTTTAAACTATACTTGGTGTGGCATGGAGCATCTCTCATAGCGTGAGTTCATTATTTTTTTTTAAATTTCAGCCCACCTCAATGTCTTTTCCTGGCTCAGCCCCTGAGAAAAAAGCCAATATGGAAATCTCCAATAAGTGAAAAAGCACAATAGTGAAGAAGAGTGGAATGTTGTAGCATCACTCATAAGTGACAGAGCAGAATCAATGAGAGGAATGTAGTATATGCCAAGATGAAGAATCGACACAAGTTGTAGTTCTCCTTGGATGAATAAATTACAAAAGTGATTGGATTGTTGACTCTAGATGTTCCAACCTTATGATAGACGATAAAGAGAAGCTACAAAATACAATAGAGTACAAGAGAGGCCAGATGGTGGCTAACAACTCAAGATTGCCAATAGCCAACATGTGCAAGACAATTATCACTCTTCATTTCAGTCCCAACCAAGTATAGCCACAAGACGTCTATCACAAGCTAGGAATGAGGAAAAATATCTTATCAGTAGTGCAATTAATGTCATTAGGTAACTATGTTCTGTTTAGACCGAAAGATGTCAATGTATATAAATATCAAAATTTTGAGTACATCAATAATGGAGGGACAAAGATTAGAGTCCATATTCACAATGTTAGCAGAGTTTGCGTATGTTGATAAGACTCGAAAGAATGAGGATTTATGGCATGTAAGACTAAGACATATGAGTTATCACAAGTCGAAGGTGATGATAAAAAGCCAATGCTTAAGGGTCTCCCTTAACTCAAGATCAGAGATGGTAAAGCACATAGTATGTGCTGGCTATCAATATAGTAAAGTACATCAACTATCATATTAGGAGTCAAGCTATAGAGCAAAACAAGCATTAGAGCTAATATACTATGATATATTTAGATCTGTCAAGCAACCATCTATATAAGGGATGCACTATATGATAACATTAATCGATGACTTCTCAAGGTATGTATGAGTTTTCTTTATGAAAGAAAAATCTAAGATATTAATAAAGTTTAAAGAGTTTAAAGAAAGTGTTGAAGGAGAAGTGTTGGAAATAAGATATAGTGCCTATGTACATATAATAGGGAAGAATACATATTAGAAGAATTTTTCCAATACTTACTAGAACATAAGATGCACCATCAACTAATATGTCCAAACATGTCACAAAAAATGGTCTAGCAAAAAGAAATAATCAAAACCTTGCAGAAATGTATCGAAATATGCTACACACAAAGAATGTGCTTGGAAGGTCTTGGGCAAAGTGCATGAGGACAACAACACATGTGACCAATAGGCTACCACAACCAAAGCTATGATTAATGTCACCATATGAGAAACCATGGAAAACTAAACTAACGGTTAGTCATTTTAGAGTCATTGGCTACGACTGTTATGTTGTTGTGCATGATCACTTGAGTAGGCTTGATAAAAAGGCAATTAGGTGTATATTTGTACGATACTGTTATGAAAATGTTCTGTTTGAAATATTGAAAGTGTACAGATCGTTAACAAGTTGTAAAATGGATTTTGAGTTCAAGTATCATACCTAAACAAATTGTACTAGTTCAAATTCGAATTAACTTAATCTTAATAGAATAAATAGAAAATGGTGATTTTTCTATAAATAAATTGTCACTAACTTATATTTGTATGAATGCAAGACCTAAAATAATGAAAATAGTTCCAAAGTTGTGATTAATGAAAGTGTTATGAATTATGATGATGAAAAGCATACTAGGCTCTCGAATCCCCTTATATCAATTCTTTTTAATCCTGAACCTTTTAATTTGATAACACGATTCAATCATGAAGATCAATATTCTTAATTTGTTTCAAAATTTGTCTCGAGTAAAAATAAACATATTCTTACATGTGACTCGACTATATCTCTATGACGGATGCAAGCATACAATAATACATTAAAAATTTATAAATTTTCACATAGGGTATAGAGATATATTTCTAGTGGAAATTACACATATCCAGAATTTTTAATTTTAAAATTCAAAAATCAGATTTGAAAGTTTTTATTCAAAAATCAAATAATTAAAANTTTTTATTCAAAAATCAAATAATTAAAACCCTTTAATAGTATAAAATTGAATTGATTTAATTCAATACCATCCTTAGTCCTTTACCCATCCCCCTAATCCACGAGACCTAATTTTCTTCAATTTTCACTCCCATGCCGTACCTAGCATCAACGATCGTGGCGATGACAGGTGCATCACAGCGACAGTGCGCGCGACGGCTGTTGATATGGGGCAGCGTACACGATCTCTCTCTCTTTTCATCTTCTGCATCTGTTCGTCTGTAGTTTGTCGTTGATGGTGTGGTGTGCATATGAGGACGGTGGTTCGTTGACCCAATGATATTATCACGCGCAGCACACTGTCACCACCGGTGCGAGCAGCATAGAACAATTGCAATCGCTCGACCCAACGTCAATCTCCACACAGCGATGTTACTCGACCTAGTTTCAATCTTAGTGTTGCAGACTAGTAGTGGTCTGGTTTGATTTGGTGAAAGTTATGGGTGGGTTATTTGTCATTTGGAGAGGTGGTGGTGGAATTATTGTGGCCGACAATTTCGCAGTGACTTGATCTGGCCGGCGGAAAACGTGACAACATGCGGTGATTTTGGGGTGATTCTTTTGGTGGCTTGGAAATGGCGATGGCGGTGGTTCAGGTGGCATTGGTGGTGGTGGTGGCAGTGGCTGTGGATTGTGGTCCACTGTGGTGGGGTGTAGATGGTGGTTGTGGTGGTCAAGGTGGCGGTGGGGTGTGATATTTGTGTGTGGTAGTGGTATGTGAGATTTGTAAGCGAAGCACATATGTGGTATCTTTTGGTTGGGAGGTGGTGGTGGCTCTGGCAGCGACGATGCTGCTGCGGAGACAGTGGTGATCACATATTATTTGGTTGTTTGTGACCATTAAACTAATTAATAAGTAACCGATAAACAATACGTGACCAATGAAAAATAAAATTGTAATCAAGAAATAATGTGTGACCTAAAAAATTGTTAATTTGTGACCGATAATTTGACAATATGTGATTGTCTACTAAGTTGTGACTTATAATATTTGTAATTTATGACCGATGAATAAGTTTTGACGTATACATTTTTATATTTGTGATCGATGAATAAATTGTGACTTATAAAATTTCTGAATTGTGATCGTAAAATAATTTGTGATCTATAAAATTTCTGATTTATGACTTATAAAATTTATGATTTGTGACCGATGAATATATAAAATTTTTGAATGTGACCGTAAAATAATTTGTGACGTTTCAATTTTTTATTTGTGACCGACGAACAAATTGTGACCTATAAAGTTTTTGAATTTTGACCGTAAAATAATTTGTGACGTAAGATTTGTTATTTGTAACCAATTTATATGGAATTGTGACCTTA
>CAIGRE010200023.1:0-11259 GCA_903798275.1 Fraxinus angustifolia subsp. syriaca
CTTGTTAGAGCTTTGGAGACTTGGCAACATTATCTATGGCCGAAAGAGTTCGTGATCCATTCTGACCATGAATCCTTGAAGCATCTGCGGGGTCAAGGGAAGCTAAATAGGAGACATGCACGCTGGATGGAATTCATTGAAACATTCCCATATGTCATTCGGTACAAACAATGTAGATGCCAAAATGCATTCGTTATTTTTATATTTTGATTTAGGTGGTAATTTGATGGATATGGCGAAATTTGGAAGAAATAAGTGAAAAATGGCCAAAGTGGAAGAAAATAAAAGTTTATGGACCAAATTGCAAATATCCAAAAGATGACTGGGAAGGCAAAACGAAGATATGAAGATTTGAGATTGCTATGCATCAATTTTATGAGAAAAGAAGCCAGAGGGATAAAATATAGTCAAAATATTATCACATATCAACTCCCAGTCAAAAAAGTTCTGCTTCAAATTTTTAGTCTCAATGAAATGATATAATTTTTGAGAGCCCTACGTGATGATTTTGAGGTAGGTCAGCTTTGTATCGCATTCCTTGTTTTTCTAAATATTATGTAGTCAGTGGATTGTTGGTTGAGGAGATACGCCTCATATCTCGTGCAGACAAAATGAATATGTCTTTGCAACACCTTAGAGATCGTATGCCAATGATAAGTAGGACTCCTTCAAATTTTGTTCATAATGAATGTTTTTCTTTTTGTAAGCAGAATGGTCACTAGAAGAGACAATGTCCTCAATTGTTGAATAGAACCACGCAACAGCACCCTCAACAACAACTGAAAGCCCAAGATTGACTAATCAAGAGGGGGTGAATGGGTTATAAAAACATTTTTGTTAATAACTTAAGTTCTAATATAATAAGCGAGCAAATAATAGAAGACAACTAAAACAAATAAGCAAGTAAGTGGAACAACGTAATTTGCACAAAGTAAAAGGGATAGAGAGTGAAAATGATATAGTTATGGATGTTTGATCCAATGCAATGAGCTACGTCTCCCATTACCAAGCTCTCCGGCATGAGCAAGGCATTTTCACTATATTGATTGATTTATGGTACAATTCAACCTTTTACAACGCTTCTAGTGACTTACAACCAAAGAGTATCGATTATTTTACAACGTTGAGCTTTTCGGGACCTCAACACGACCCACAATTCAAAATGAGTTGAAATCTTATCTTCTTAATAAATAATGAATACAAGGTTAAATATAAGAAGAGAAGTATGTAAACACTTTAATGGATAGCAACGAATGAAGCTCAAGAGTTAGGCGTGTAAATCTTTGATATATAAACTGATTTTCAAGAATTAGTTTTAATCAAAGATTTTTCAAGAGCAAAATGATTTGATAATAAATGATATGAGATATCAATGTTATCTCAAGGAGTATCAAATTGAATGCTCAAAAGTTGTTTTTCAAATGGTAGGTGAGTTGGTATTCATAGCAATTGAAAATGCTAATATCTCTGCCAAAGCGGATGACCATCTGAACATTCTATTTAGAATCGAATAACCCAAACTAGCCGTTGCAGAAATCTATCAGAACGGACAAAAAATCGATCGTTGCTGGCGAACCGGATGTCTGATTCGCCATCCGGATGACTAGAGACGGTTTTGGTTAATTTTTGTGTTGTTTGCAATCAATAATTATTTTATATGATGTTTTTACTTGATTTTTCAAAGTAAGTTAGATTTGATAGTTTTCAAAAAATAGGTTGAAAACCTTCCCTTTGAAAAACAATTTTGTGCCAGCCTTTCAGGACATAAATTTTGTCGTGCACGAGAAAAACATTACTTGAGCTTGCAACTAGTCATTGCTAAGAATTAAAGTGATTTACTTTACAACCAAGCGAAAAGAAATCTAGTTTCAAAGTCTTCGATTAATTTGGCGCGAGTGTCGCAAAGCTTGTCTTCATAAGTGCTCGATCGATCTTCATTTGAACTTCCTTGATTGACAACTTCTCGTTCAATGGTTTTGACTCAATTTTTGCCAACATGTAATCAATTTAAAGATTGAATTAGAGAAAAACATAAATTGTTTGTTATAATCAAAACATACGATTTAACCATAGGTCAACAGCAACGACATCATCAACCTCAATAATAGTAGCAACAATGACAAGTCCCTCCACTGTGGAAGTTTGAAAACTAACCACCTCAATCTAGGGATGCACCGTCAGTAGATCCATTTATGATTGAGCAGCTTCAAAAGTTCCTTGCAACATAGCCACATGTAATGTGTGCCTCTCATATAGGTTTGTCATCATCTAGTTCTTCCAATGTACCATCGTCTTTGTTGGTCTTAGATTCTAGCGCTTTTATATGTCAACTAATTTTTCATCTTTTCTTTCATTATCCTCTAAGTCCTTTGTGTCATATGACTATTGATGGTACTCCTATGCATATAGCAGATGTTGGTTCCATGGTTACACATTGTTTATCTCCATGATATCTATCATATTCCTAATCTTATTTTAAATCTTGTTTATGCTAGTCAATTATAAGAATCTGAATATTTAGTATTTTTTTTCATCTTCCACTTGTTATGTGCAAGACTTGCAATTTGAGAAGCTGAATGGAATGGCCATAGGTAAGATTGACTATATGTTTTGGATCAATTTAAAGTACTAAAAATTGAAAGTTTTAGTATTGTATTGTGATCATTTTGTTTGAGTATTTCTTCTTCTACCTTTTATTTATGGAATTCTCAGTGTTCATGTTTCAGCATATTGTTTACCTTTCTTAGTTTCTAGAAAAAGGTTTAGAAATTTGAAAACTCACGATATCTCTAATTGTAGTGATTACAGAATTGACAAAATTTTATGTTTTACCTTTCAATAGAAGCATTTCATTTACTATTGCTTCATTTGATCTTGATTCTGATGTATGATTACCCTCTTTCGTAACCAGTAAAGAGGGTTCCCGATATAATACCTCCTTTATTAATGATTATACTCGTTAGTGTTGGATTTTTCTTATGAAATGTCGTTTTGATTTCTTAAGTTTTTTTAGTATGCTTGAACACTTGAGAGAAATCAACATTTGGCTATTATCAATTTTTTTTTGTGATTTCGATGAAGAGTATACCTCTAATGCCTTTTTCTAATTTGCTTGCTTTTGTTGGAACCATTTACCAAATTGTTTGTAGAGACATTCCTGAACAGAATGGTGTTACCGAAAGGAAATATAGATGTCTTGTTAAGACGGTCTATTCTCATTTACTTCTTGCTTCTAATCTTATTGAATTTTGGGTAGAAATAATTGTTACTACAGCTCATTCGAATAATAGGATCTCAATCTTACACAATTCCAGTTTTTTCCTTTTGAGAAGTTGCATGAATATGCTCTTGGTTATTCTTCCTTGCGTATCTTTTGGTTCTACATGTTTTGTCCTTCGACCTCACGTCGAGCATAGTAAACTATCGTCTACACATAATATTTATATCTTTCTAGGTTATTGTACAGGGCAAAAGGGGTATCGTTATTTTGATCCAATTAGTCAAAAATTATATGTCTTTCATCATGTAGTGTTTCTTGAACACATACATTTCTTATTCTTGTTAGTTTTCATAATATGATTAAGTCTGATCTTATTCACATTGATCAATTCACTCTTGATACTAATATTGTCCCACCCCTTGTTCCACTCTCACGTGCTCCCACTTCAGATCATGATTCTTGCAAGGTTTTCCACTGATAATTCTACAAATACAATACTTTGTTCCCTATACACCAGTTGTTTCCTCTCCTCCTATGACTGCTCAATCACCTCCTATTACTGTGACTCCTCTTTTTTATTACCTTACGCATACGACTAGGTCCACCAAGTTACCAAATTTTGCTTACTCTTGTAGTATTATCTCTTTTGTTTCTTTTTAGCTTTCGCTCAGTCTTTCTAAGCCTTTGTCCTATATAGAGGCAGTTTGTAACCTATTTTGGTAGGAGGCTATGGTTGAAGAACTTAATCCTCTACTTCAGATACACACTTGGTACTTGTTATCTCTATAGCCAAGAAAATGAGCAATTAGTTCTTGTTGGGTCTATAAAATCAAAATCAAGTCGATGGATCTATTGAAAGATTCAAAGCCCTATTAGTTGCTTAACTGGTACTCTTAGGAATATGTTATAGATTAGGATGAGAATTTTGCAGTTGTTGTACCTAAACCTTTGTTTGAGAAGTTTTCTGTCATGATTACTTCATTTAGTTTTCGTCCTATTTATTAGAATTTAGCTTTATTTCACAGATATACAGTCAATGATCATGGTTTTCTCTCTTTATATGTTGACGACATTCATTCCTTTACTTTCGGGGTATTGAAGTTGCATCCTCTTTTGAAATGTTATCTTTTTCTCATTCTAAGTATATAGATGATAGATTTTAGCATTCTCATCCTAATGTTAATAAGACCGTTGATACACTTCTTGAGCTTAATGAATAGTATTCTCCTTCTGGTGGTTCTTCATTGTCAGATCCTAGTTTATATCATATTGTTGTTGGCAACTTGGTTTATCTCACCATCACTCATACAGATATTGTGCATGTTGTTCATTTAGTTAGTTTATTTGTTAACTCGACTACTACAGTTCATTAGGTTGTTGTTCTTCACATTTTGAGGTATCTTCAAGGTACTCGGTTTCAAAGTTTTTACTTTTGTCTACTTTATCCATAGAGTTCGAGCATATTCTGATGCTAATTGGTTAGTGATCTTATAGATTGTGAGTCTATCACTGACTTTTATATATTTCTTAACAATTCTCTTATTTCTTGGAACTGAAATAAGTAACATTGTTTATAGATCTTCACAGAAGTAGAGTATCTTGTCATGGCTTTTATTACTTTGTGATATAATTTTTTTACGTTGATTGCTTGCAATTATGAGTGTATTTCTTTGCTGACCAACTTCAATGTATAGTGATAATAAGAGTGCTATTCAGATTGTGTACATTTTAGTATTTCATTAAAGGATCAAACATATTAATATTGATTGTCATATCACCCAACATCATCAACAACTTAGCACTATAACGTTGCCTTTTGTTCCTTCATGCATATTGCTAACTCGTTGACGAAGTCATATTCCACTTTGCAATTTCATTTTTTGTTTGTCAAACTCTCGATGCTTTTTACAACAACATCGCGAGTTTGAGACATGTTAAATATATTAATTATTTATGTTAAGGGTAGATTAATTTTTTAACTTATCTTCTAGTAAGACTATTTAAAGCTGCTTCTTCTTGTATTTTCATTATTTTCTTTTATCTTCTCTATATTTTGTTCATTGATTTAACATTCTTAACTTAATCGTCAGAGTAAGATCGGCCTAGAGGTATAAATGGCTACCCACGCCCAGGCAGTCCAATACACCAAAAACCCGCCTGGGACAACCTTGCATAAAAAATGAAATAAGTGTGGATTCTTCGTTTTGATAGTGCTGTATCAATGTATCACGTCAATTATTAAATAAAAATTAGTAGATGCATAAGAATTTTATAAAATTTAACTAGAAAAAGATTACACTCTAGAAAAGAAATTCAATATACTGTTTTTCTTCGGTTCTGAACTCTGGCTAGGGCCTTTTTTCAATTTTTTCTCACTTTTGTTACTGCTGTGCCTTTGAGTAATATTGAAAGGTTTAGAATCTACACTTTCCTGTGATTCGGTAGTGACATACATGATTTCCGAGTTTTCAATCTCAGTCACTTCAGAAGCTTGTTCAACAACTTCATCTGCCTGATCTACTAGAACTTCGCCTAGCTTTCGTTTCTTGAATGGATTGTTGTTAGGAATATCAAGACCGATTCCATTTGAAACCTTTTTGTTTTCTTTGGAAGCTTCATTGTTTAAAGGAAAAGCCAACTTTTCTAGAGCTAAAGTTTCGTTTGAGTGGAGCACTTCCTCAGTAGTAGGCTTCAGCTTCCTTTCCTCCAATGTATTGGTCGGACCTCTCCTTGTCGATGGAACCCCTGAGATTTCCTATGACATGGTAAGCATTATAATGCTCAACGTATAATTCATACGATAGAGGGAGCTATATGACTTGCCTTTGATTCTTTGTTTGCTGATTTTGTGACAGGAAATTACAGTAAAGGAGCTTTCTTGTGGAGATAAAGCCGTTGCATCTTGTCTCAAGAGTCGATTAGTAGACCCTAAAATGGTGGGGTAGTGATGATTTCTAAGTTGTGGGGTATGATCAAAAGCCTCCATTGTACTAGGGTCCATATTTCCTTCCGCAATTGCAGTTGCTAGTGAAGGGGGTAAATCTCTAATTGCAGTTAAGGAGTGAAACTTTCTAAAATAAAAATTATGGATGTGCCTGACTTCTGACATTCACAAGTTAATGCACTTCAAAGAAAAAATTATGAAGATGAGTGAAAACGGCTTTGAAGATGCGAATGATGCAGATTTCCAGTGGGACCAAAAAGATTAGACCTCAGGTAAAAATGTACAATGATTATGTTTCAGAAATATCTGAAAAGTGACTAGGATACGGACCAAGGAAATCAAGCTCCTCATCTTGACGCTGCAAAAGCTCTGGTGTAAGAGGTTTGAGGGGTTTGAGTCTCTTTAAGTTTGCATCATATCTGCCATAACGTCGAAGTATTATATACTTTAAAATAACAAGAAATGATAAACTGCAGGTCCTTCGGGATACTTGTAATACATACATTCTAGCATGCAGGAAGACTGCAACTGCTTCTTTGAAGGCCTTCAGGTAATCTTCAGGCATTTGTTGTCCCTTTTCAAACTTCAAGATAGATAGAACCTGCAAATGTCACATTCATTTGAATAAAATATAATTCTAGAGGCTTTTGAGTAATATTAAGACATTGCATCGATAGTTATAGTACGTAGAGTAGTACATGCAAAAAAAATTAAGTGATTGAAAATAAACATCAGTGAAACACTGGTAAGAATAGATTTTTCAGCATGAGAATCTCGTATATTCCAAAAAGGTACGCCCACTGTCATTACACAAAAAATAAAGCTCGTCTTCTCAGCAGCTTTTCAAGATAAAAATTAGAAGTCAAATTTTAAACACCTGGTCGCTTCGGGTTCGAAGCAAAACAGAAGTAAGGCTCATTAAGTTTCAAAAGATTATGATAAAAGCAGGAATTCCAAATTTAACCCAAAATTCCAGTGAGTTTTTAGAGCAAAATCACAGATGTGATCCACAATATCACATATTAAGCCAGAGAATCATCCAATTCACAGATGGAATTGGTTGGTGTATACAAATTATCTCCTGTGTCCAAATATATGCAATTAAGCTTTAGCTTCAGTAAAAGAGAGAATGCTTCTATACCAAATAGAACTAACAGCAGCCGGTTCTCTTCAAACATTAGAAAGTCATCAGATTTGCAGTTAAACATCATTGGGAGAGGACCCGGATCCTAATTTCTGCAGTATTTCCTTTTACTTCTCATTATTTCTTTCAACAAACACAGTAAGTATGATTGTGAACTTTTAACGTTCTACCAGTCCAGCAGAGAATAATTGACTATAAGTGAATCGCTAATGTAAATTGTCTGCTAAAGATGCTTTCTTCGATGCATTGATAATATATTGAAGTTAGAAATCTGCTAAAGATGCTCTCTACAATCCACGATGCACCAATAAAAGATGGATTTGAGTGAGAGAAGCAATCTCCTTACCAATGAATGTCTGAGGATGAAGTGACCAAAATATTGTCACAATGACTTCCAGTCCTTTCTCCTTATGCTTCTCTCTACACTAAATCGTCTTGACAAACAGATTCTTCTCAATTGGATCGGAGAGTTTTAAGATCACACACTTTTTCTTTTTTCAAGTTTCAGCGTATCAGCAACAAAAGAAGTCAATGTATGACCCAGTAATTAGTTTAGGATTATTCAGTGAGAGCAGACATTCGCAAGTTATATCTAAATCTTCACAGAGGATATAGACTTAATATGGATCTATCTATTGTGCATCTACTTCACCTTGAATACTTAATAAACTTATTCAGCTCTTGCTTGATCAAAGATTATTCTTACACGATCCAAATTATGATACTTGGAAACCAAATTATAGGCTTTTGCAATTCCAATCCCAGGAACTGATGGAAGGAAATCACATCCAGCTAAAATGCACATACCTGAAAATGACAGAGAATAATCCATTATAACTGAATGAGCGCGCAAAAAACAGAGAGACTCAGTACTTTCTGTCTTCTAACAAATCAATTTTAGTCCACTCATAAGGGGCAAAATGCGTCCAGTCAATTCTTAATGGTAGTCCACCATAGGAAAAATGTTACAACTCATTTTTTTAAGTCAAAAGTCAAACATTGACTTGTCAACGTCTTAGTCAAATAAGGACTTAAATGGAATAAATTATTTTATTGGAGTTATTTTACAAATTGACAATATTTGAAGGTTT
Source organism: Fraxinus angustifolia subsp. syriaca (assembly GCA_903798275.1). Taxonomy (NCBI): domain Eukaryota; kingdom Viridiplantae; phylum Streptophyta; class Magnoliopsida; order Lamiales; family Oleaceae; genus Fraxinus; species Fraxinus angustifolia. The sequence goes on from CAIGRE010200023.1 coordinate 8,400, forward strand.
AAGTTGGATAAAAAATTTATTTTGGGGATTTACTTAAGTGGTTAGATTTTATATCCAATGGAAGTTAAGGACTAAATGTTATGTTAAATTGAAGAAGAGGGACTTCCTTTGCAATTGTGGGTATGAGTGGATTCCACATGGCAATTATTTAACCAATTACCCAATTTTCCATTTGATCTACATACACACGGAGACAGAAACCGGCAGAGGGAGAAGGAAAATCGAGAATGAAGGAAAGAAAAAAAAAAAAAGAGAGGGGAAAGATGAACTAAAATCTTCAATTTCTTTGTCAACTCCTAGAGATGGTGACGAAGAGATTGGAAAAGCTTACCGAACGTCATAGTCTGTAGCTTGTTTCGGAAAAACTTATTTTTCAGAAATAAATATTTATTAAATTTATATTATATCAAAAATCTAATTATCTCCTATATTTGATTTGACAGCATGAGTTTTAGAATCAAATGGATTTTATAGTCATTTTTTTATAGTTAAATTCAGTTAATTGAAATCATTTATCTAGCGTGTTATATTCGTATTCCATATTTCATTATATTTAAAGTCATTTTAAAAATCACCAGAAAGTAACCATGTGATTTTACCTAAATCTGCACTGATGTGAATGTGCTTTCACAGTGTATGACTTCATATGATTATTTTACACGATCTGCACTGGCGTGGGTGTGTTTCCACAGTGTATGATTGGTCATGGTGATTTTACTCGCTCTACATTGATGTGAATATGTTTCCACGGTGTATGACCAAATTATCAGATGTCTCTAGGACCCACTCTCGTACACATATAGGCTTTGGACCGTGTACTAAGGTGATTAGCCTTTGGGGCAGCTCTGCGTACTTATGACTAGATTATCATATTATCATATTTGAATGGCTTTGTCTTGTACATCGAGATTAATCTGTACGTGAGTAAAGCTATTCTTTGGGTATTTATTGGTGTAACTCTTTAATTTATCACATTATATTTATTCAGTTGTAGATTCACATATTTTCAAATATCAGATAATAGTTCATTCAGAATAAAGAGTACGAATTTTATGATTTTAGCATATTTCAGTTCTAAAAGAAATGATCATAATTTTTTAAAGTTGCAAGAAAATAAATCAGATTTTTCAATAAATATGTATAAATGAGAAAAAAAAGTATTTGTATTTGCGAACTATTTAGTCACCGAGTTACAAACTCATATATTTTGTCATTTTTTTCCTATCTGGAGGCCGCTAAATTTGGGATACCTGGAAAGCCTGTTGAAGTCAAGAACCTGGTTACCCGTCATTTAGTTGCATGATCTTAACTATATCATAGCATGTAATGTATCTCATGTTTATTAAATACTTGATCTAATATTTTGTTTAATGTACACTTCGTCGATGTGTTGTTACAATAGATGTAATGCTTGCATGTAGACATGATATTTTGTAGTAGAAGTATTCAATCGAATTTAGTTTCATTTTGTTTTAGTTGTGGTGATATTGGTGGTTCTCAAAATATTTGGTATATATGTCTATATGAGGTTTTTGTTGATTTTCAAGTTAGTTTTGTTTAATTCACGTGGGAAACTGTCAAAATTTTTACAAAAATATTGTAGTCATAAAATAGTCACCCACTCCAAGAACAGTCTATGTGGCCTTGAGTGGGTTCAGCATCTAGCAGGAATTTATCATCGACAGACGCCACGTCTGGTTCCACTAGAGTGACTCGAGACGGGGCTGTGTCAATTGGTATCAGAGCATGGTCTTAGAATTTATAGGTAACACTGCATGTATCTGAAGTTCATATATCATACATTATTGCAGGTGAGTCATGCGTGGTGGTGGCAGCAGAACTCACATGCATCAAAATCCAGTATTTCAAACTCGTGATGCTCCCGAGGGAGGTCATGTTGGAGGGGCTAGTGGAGCTGCAGAATCAGTTCACCAGTCTCAAATGCAACCTGACCCTATCACCGACAAAATAATTGCAGCTATTGCTTCCCTTCTACCTAATGCCGACAGAGATAACTCTATTGAAAGGGCTATAAAACTTGGAGCGAAATTTTTTATGGGTACATCTAATCCAATTGATGCTGAACTTTACATAAAGACTTTGGAGAGTATATTTGATGTGATGAAATGTTCAGAGGATAAGAAATTACTTGCTATATTTTTATTGAAGGGGGAGCTATTGATTAGTGGGCTTCGTTTCGATGTCGATATCTAGATCCTAGTCTTATCGCCTGGATTATTTTCAGGGAAGCTTTCAATTTAACATACTATCCTCCATTTTATCGTGATGCGAGATAAAATGAGTTTTTAAGATTGGTTCAGAGGTCTATGTCGATTGCTGAATATCATGTAAAGTTTGTAAAATTGTCCAAGTATGTCAGTGCTTTGGTTGCTGAAGAGAGAGATAAGTGTAGACAGTTCGAGTAAGGGTTGATGAAAATGGAGGATATTATGTTTCATAGAAAGCTTCCATGAAAATAATCCAAGCGATGACACTAGGATCCGAATATTGACATCTAAACGAAACCTACCAATCAACAGCTCCACCCTTCAATAAAAATACAGTAAGACGTAATTTTTTATCCTCTGAACATTCTATCACATCAAATATACTCTCCAAAGTCTTCATCCAGAGTCCAACATCAACTGGATTAGATGTACCCATAAAAAATTTCGCCCCAAGTTTCATAGCCCTCTGAATAGAGTTATCTCTGTCAGCATTGGATAGAAAGGAAGCAATAGCGGCAACTATTCTGTCAGTGATAGGGTCAGGTTTGACCTGAGACTGGTGAACTGATTCTACGGCTCCGCTGGCCCCTCCAACAAGACCTCTCTTAGGAGCATCACGAGCTTGAGATACT
>CAIGRE010200126.1:0-19606 GCA_903798275.1 Fraxinus angustifolia subsp. syriaca
TTATCATACCTGGTTAGAAGTTTCAGATTGCAAGGAAATTTGATGAGTCAACCGGTCCGGTTCTATATTAGTAGTACCCACCCGGTTCATATCGCAGCCGCTTAAACCCTGAAAAACCTAAATACCCTTTTTCTTCATCGCCCCTCTTTCAGTTCTCTCTCGAGTGCTCTACTTCGGCCCTTTCTTCTTCACACACTACGCACTTCGAACCCATCAATCATAAGAAACCAATTAATAAATTCACAGCTGAGATGGTAAAGGTTTATCGAAACAGCTCAGTGGAGTGGAATCCGTCCGCTGTTGTAGCCCTAGCCACCAGCGCTGACGGCTCCCAAGTCGCCGCCGCTCGAGGAGACGGTTCACTTGAGATTTGGCTCGTCTCCCCCGGCTCCGTTGGATGGCACTGTCAGCTCGTAAGATGAAATCCGAAATCTTTTAACAATTTCTAATCAGAATTTTTTTTATGGGATTTTTGAAAGAGTCTGAGAATTAATTTTTTTGGGGGTTTTATATTCAGACTATACATGGGGACCCTAATTCGAGGATGTCGTCTCTGGTGTGGTGTCCATCGGGGCCAAGAGGTTCGCCATTGGGCCGGTTGATATCTTCCAGCATTGATGGATCGGTCTCTGAGTGGGACCTTTACGACTTGAAACAAAAGGTGCATATATACACACAAAATATGCTTGAATTTCAGTACTACGTGATTTTTGTACCTTAGAGCATAAGATTACATTTTAATACAAAGAAAAGGAATGTTTAGTAAGTGGACTATAGCATTGACTTTGCATCAAAGTTTTCGTGGTTTGAAGTAAGCCATGGCATCAAAAATGGTATTTAAGAAGTTAAAACTGAACTTCCGGATAAAGTTTGGGAAGAAACATGTAGTCAGATTTTTTTAGACTATTTTTGAATCGCAGCTTCATGCTTCTACATTTTTATGTTATCATGATAGTGATGGTACTCCTTTCCCAGAAAAGCGAAAGATCATGAACAAAGCTAAATGCTGTATAATTCTGGTATTCATCTGCTGGAAAGTTTTAATGCACTTTGCTCTGATTTGATAAAGTTTGATGTTTGTCAAGTTAGATTTTTTATAGATACAAGATAGAAAACAGCTGTTCACATCGTTCCTAATATACGTTAGGACTATCAGCTGCTGAAAGGGGAATATATGAAACAATGCTTCTAGTTATTTTTTTTTTTCATTTGAGTATATTATTTTTATTAAAAAATTTCTTTCTTTGATATGTTTTTCTGCAGACAGTTCTAGATTCCGTTGGTGTCTCAATATGGCAGATGGCAGCAGAACCATGTAATAATCCGCATTTCAATGAAAAGAAGGAAATGAATGTTTATGAAAATGGCTATGCTAGTCCTAGAATTAATGGTGGTGAGGATGATGAAAATAGTGATAGTGGACATGACAGCGATAGAAATGATTCGATTGAGATTCATGTGGACCATGACACCAAGTACACTCGTCTTGCAATTGCTTGTGATGATGGCTGTATACGAATATACAACATATCTGACTCGGAAAAACTAACTTATAATGGAACATTGCCGAGGGTTAGTGGTGAGATAGCTTCCCCAGCTTGTCAGGATTATTTTTCTTCCTGTTTTGCTTAAGTTGAATATAATTGGATTGATCATTTCTCATTAACTCACAGGACGTGCATTAAGTGTAACCTGGAGTCCTGACTCACGCAGGATATATTCTGGAAGCAGTGACGGGTATGTTGTACTTATATGAACACTGTGCATATGAATTAACTTAGTGGTTATGATATCTAAATTATGTTGGTGTGGTGATAAATCCTAGTGTTCTATGGATGAAAGCTTATGTTGGTTTGGATGTAATTATTTTGAAGTTTTTTTTTTGGTTTCCCAGGTTCATAAGGTGCTGGGATGCTAAACTGGCTCATGAAATTTATAGAATAACCGTTGGGCTTGGAGGTCTGGGTAGTGGTTCTGAGCTCTGCATATTGTCATTACTTGCACTTAGGTAAAATTTCTGTTCATTTCACCCACTTGATAATATGTGTATATGAATGTTTGGGTTGTAATACCTTATTGTTGAAGTCATCTGAAACTTTTCTTCTTTTCTATGCTGTTTATATTGCTTTTTTTTTGGATTCAGATGTGGGACCATTGTCAGCGCCGATAGTTCTGGCAGTGTGCAGTTTTGGGATAGTCAGTTTGGAACTCTTTTTCAGGCACATTCTTGTCACAAGGGTGATGTGAATTCCCTTGCAGCATCACCTAGCCATAATAGAGTGTTCTCTGCTGGTTCAGACGGTCAGGTACTCATACCATCCATTTTGAAGTAATTATATGCATGAAATTTTTCATATTAGCTGTTAATGTGTGTACCAACAGCTTCTAAGAATGGTATGACATGCTTTTTGTCGTGATGACTGCAATATGGAATCATTCATATTTTGAAGTAGCGTTAGCTGCTAGGTTTTAGTCAAACTCCGTGGAACTTCATTCAATGCAGAAATCAAATGCTTCTCTTTTATTTTCTGGTAATTTCTTTGTAGTAAAGACTGCTTCAGGTTGTCTTCCCTTTGGAACTTGTTAATATTGCAAAATATGTGATCTCTTGCTCTAAATGGTAATGTCTTGATCTAAATGCTTAGTGCAAACACATTACAAGTTTTTCATACTCTAGTGGTCAAAGTCGGACATTAATTAACAATGTATTTTTTAGGACCCACAACAATGAAGTTTGTTTTGCTGTTGGTTTATTGTGTTTTTTTACTACAGTAAATTTGGAGCCTGAATGTGCTTTTATTGTAAGCATATGAAATATCCCAATTCTATTTTTGGGAGGTGAATTCCAATGAGGCAAGAGACTGTAAAAAATTCACCTGACTACACAATTTTAGTCTTGAAAAAAGAGAGGCTAATACTATTTATTTACTTGTTTATCTGCTTGCATTGAAAATCTTGCACAATTTAGTTTATCTTGTAAAAGTGTGATCTGGAATGAAACACGTGACGCTTCACATCACTTCATGGTATAAAATATTGCAAAACTGAGTTGAGCATCACGAAGGACGTCAACTGAGTTGAAAAACCACCCAAGTCCACGTGGAGAGTACAGAGTAATAGTTGAAATAATAGTGTGATTGTTAGAATGTTGCTGATGAGACACTTGGGCTTGTATGACCATCAAACTAGAACCTGATGTGTTAGTGATTCAATATAGTGCTTGTTTGGTATAGTTACAATTATATTCAAGCAGTGGGTCCCACAGAATTTCTGAAGTAAGTGGATAGCAGTAGCGGGTCCTACAAAATGTGCATGTATAAAAAGTAAGTTTGACTAAAAGTGATTATAATTTAAACTTTTCCCAAACAAGCTCATACTCTATTCATCGTAGTAGGCAAAATATTTTAATATCCATCTGTTGGCATTTATGCTCTCACCATTTGTGAGAACAATGTAGATACGGAATATGGATGATGCTTAGATTGTTTAAAGACATTGCGCAATAGTATTGTTTCTTCAAGAGATGGCAGGCTACCAAGTGAATGGAAATTTAAAGTGCCCAAAACTTGTTAGCAGCTGATATTTGTTGTGGCTACGTTCAAGTGTGTTAGTGTAGAATGGCTAATGATTTTTAGTTCACTTATGTACTGTTTTAGTAGTAAGTAATGTGTCCACTAATCTGATTGCCCTTGATCTAAATTTGACCATCATTTTATAAATATATTGATAGTACTTTGGTTACTCCACCTCTGCTCTCCCTGTGTGGCTTTGTTACATTGCCTTATTAACTTGTTTACTCATGACTAATAACAATTTGTGCAAGTAATGATAGTTGAGATGCTGATGCTGTAGGTTATACTCTATAAGATTTCTAGTGATGCTGTTGGCTCTAGTGATGGCAAGTTTGTTTCTGATCCAAATAAGAAATGGATCTATGTTGGCTATGTGAGAGCTCACACACATGATGTGAGGGCCTTGACTGTAGCAGTACCTATCAGTCATGAAGGTTGGTTTTTTCTTTAAATAATCTTGAAATTGTTTGGCATTATGGAATGATTTTATTGTGTGCTGTTCTTTCCTTTTTCTTCGCTCGCTGTTCCTTTTGTATACTTTTTGGGCTTGGGAATTCCAATATTTGTTTTCCCGAGCAGATGTCTTTCCTGATGAAAAGGTAAAGAGGACCCGTGGCAGGATGAAGCCCCTTGACTTTAGTTACCATAAGTGGGCCCATTTAGGTGTACCCATGCTTATTTCTGCTGGTGATGATACAAAACTTTTTGCATATTCTGCCAAGGAGTTCACCAAATTTTCTCCGCATGATATTTGTCCTGCACCTCAGAGAATGCCCATGCAATTTGCTACGAAAACATTTTTCAATCAGACTCCATTGCTTCTTATCCAGGCTTCTTACTGGTTAGATATTTATTCTGTTCGTGTAAAGAAAGATGTTGTCTCTGATGTCAGTCCAAGCTCATCTCCTGGGCTTGCAACCACTGATTTGGTGGCAAGAATTAAATGCAAAGCTTCTCGGAAGATTATTTGCAGTACAATTTCTTCATCAGGCACTTCATTTGCTTATTCTGACCATATGAAATCCAATCTATTTGAATTGAAAGGGAGTAAGTCAGGCAAGCATGTCTGGACTGTAAAGAAAAGGAATCTCCACTCAGAATTGCCATATGCCCATTGCATGGCTTTTAGTTCTGACTCTTCACGTTTATTGATAGCAGGGCATGATTGGAGGATATACGTATGTCCTCTCTTTATTAATTCTCTTACTGTATTTTACCTTTTATTTGGTCCTCTTGTGCAATGGTACATTTTGATTTATTACTTGTCATTTTTTTGCCCTTTTCCTGTCCACATACAATAAACATACATGCTTAAATAGCTCCAGGCTTGTCTTACTATTGATGAGAATTGGCTCTGGGAGATTATGTTTATGGGCTCAACTCATCAAGATTTTATGTCATGCATCATTATTATGTGCCTGAGGTATGTTGTATAAGCTGCTTCACAAATCTAAAGGCACAAACCACACTAATGCGTCATAAGTCTCTTGTTGGTGCATTTACTCTGTTATATAACAAGAGCCCCAATTCAGAAACAATTTGGTATGAACTTTCATCCGCTCAAATTAACATGTTATGAAAAGTATGTATGAAAAATACTTAAAAAGTAAGTGATTTGTTTAATTCTTTCTTAATTACTGTTTAGAATGGCCATATAGAAGGAATTTCAGAAACAGGAATGCTTTTGATAAAGTAAATCTATTATTGGATTATAAATTCATGTTGATGTTGGGATGTTATTTTGGGTTATATACCATGCTAAATTGGATTACTAATGAAAGAGTGACTTCTATGGATGGGAATCACTGGTACAACTTAATACTCAGTCATGCTTGGAATACTAAGATAAGTTGGAGGAGCGTCCTCTACGGGATGTGGTTTATTTTAGGGACAGGCGTATTGAAAATGAAATATTTGGAAATGCCATTCTCCGTGCACCTAAGGTGTCTTGAAAGTATAAATCACTAGTGGATTGCTACCCCCATGACAAGTAATGCAATTTTGCATGTGCAAGAATCAGGGCAGTTGGTGTTTGCCCTCTATCCTTTTAAGGTGATATGTTATTTGGTGGAGGCCTTTTTGTTGTCATGGCATGAGTGCCTCAAGTGAAAATTGAATGACAGCAATTTGAGATTCTGATGCTAATGTGGTCTCATGGAGTGTACGGAGCTGAAATAGTTTGGAAAGGTGAATTACTTTGTTATAGGATTTGAATGACTAAGTAGTCGTGATTGATGAATTTTCTTCTTCTTTAGATATCTCGACTCCTCCATACACACGGCCTTGCTTTGGTGCCTTGTCAATATAACTAACCTTTACGTCCAAATATTACTGGAGGAAGCATTTCGCCATTCAATTAAGTGAAAGTTTGAAGTATCTCTTAATCTTCACATGTTACTGTATTATTTTTCTTATTTTATGGACTGGCTGTCTATGGTTATAAATTATCATCACCTTACTGGCAATTTTGGTTTACTGTGAACAATCATATTGATTGTTATTGTAAAATTGCAGTTCTGCATACTTTCTTATTTAAAACATGTATAATATTTGTGTATATTCTATTTATCATTTATTATTTTGAGCAAAAGAGTAAATCTTATTGAGTCTTGATGAATTCTACTTTTATGGTGCACTAATCCTTTTCAACCAAAAACACATAAATGAATGAAGAAATAAATCAAATGTCATAATGAAGTTTGCTTGATATAGGTTTTAGACTACCTAAGTTATAGCAGTCAATGTGTTTCAGCAATTCAATCTCTTAAACCATTTTATTGTTGTTTTCAGGTAGTGTATGTGGAAAGTGGTGAACTAGTTCATGCATTCACTCCTTGTCGTAGAGACCAAGATGAAGAATTGCCACCCAGTGAACCTCCTATTACAAAAATGTTCACAAGTATTGACGGCCAGTGGCTGGCAGCCATCAACTGCTTTGGAGATGTTTATATATTTAATCTGGAGACGCTAAGGTTTTAAATGCACTCTGATTGAATTCATTTTTTCCCCTTTCCTCTAAGTAGGAATAATTGTACTTTTTCTTGTAATGCTGGATGGATAAGTAAGAGTATGATTGGTAAATTTTTATGGTGGTTTGAAAACAAATTCATGAGAAACATGATGTTACTGGACTTGTAAAATAAAAATATTACTAATACCTTTTTCGTAGTTTTGAAGCTGCAAAGTGAAGATACCCTATGCTTTAAAGCCAACTCTTACTTCGGCAATTCCAGTCATTAGTTGTCATCTCTACTAAAGTGAAACCAAAGAAACCCTAAATATAGAAACTGTGAATCTGGTGTACTATTCCTGTTTATACATAACATCTGCTGGTTGTTTCAAAAGCGATTGAGAGCTTATGCTTTGAGCTGCACGTTGTGAGGTGTTTTCATTAGGAGCCAAATACCTTATGCATCGTATGGCCTTTGTCAAGTCTTATAGAGGGCAGCTGAGGTGTAGCTGTGCTCTTTCAAGCCTCAGCCTTTCGAACTATTTGTTCATTCATAGCCCAAATCATTTACCAGCATCAGCTTTGTTAATTTATTATTTGCTACTTTCTCGATCCATTTTATGTTTCAAGTTGCAAATCAGACTTCTAAATTTGTAGAAATGTAATATTATGGATTTTTTTTAGATGGTTTACAGTTAAATATGAGGATAATTTTTTTATATTGTTTTGAATTTTTGTATTGTTTTTTTATAATTTTTTTTTTCTTTCGGTAATACTAATTGTTTTGGTTTTGTCCTACGATATGTTGACTTTCTCTTTGATGATACCTGGAGAGTTGAATCATGTTCTGTAATAAAGAGTAATAAAGATGTACTGATGCTTTTATAATTTTAAACCAAAATATAAGGGGGCCGTATTTCCATATTGTGGCTACTTTGAGCTGCTGATTAAATATCCCTTGGATACCTTGATAAAATATTTTTTGTTTTTTGCCATAGGCAACACTGGTTCATATCGAGGTTGGATGGGGCCTCAGTTACAGCTGGGGGTTTTACTCCGCGGAATAGCAATATTCTTATAATCTCCACTTCTTCAAATCATGTTTATGCATTTGATGTGGAGGCCAAACAGTTGGGGGAGTGGTCCATGCGGCACACATTTTCTCTGCCTCGAAGATATCAAGAATTTCCTGGAGAAGTTATTGGTCTTTCGTTCCCACCATCATCTAGTTCATCATCTGTTATTGTCTATAGTCCGAGGTAACTTTCTTTCCATGAGTGAATATCCCCTATGTTCTCTTCTTACCCTATATTCTTGTGCTCTGGTGAGTTGTCAGCTTTACATTTAACTTGTATATGGATTTGAATACATAGAAGTTATTCATACTAATTAGAAACTATAAAACAACATTTAGCCCAGTTTGGTATACATTAAAATTTTCATTTTCATTCTTCCACTCATTTCAACCGTACATTCTCCAATAAAATAATATATTCCATCACATCAATAACTTTTCCTTCATTTTCAACCACACATTCTCCATCAATCTATTATTCCAGAATGCTTTCTTACAAAACAATGTGGCTCAAACACACCCTTAATATGGAATTTGCAATTCGGATTGCTGCTGATAATATTTATCGTCAAGCTCCATCTTGATTCTTTATCTGTATGATCAAGTGCTAGACTTATTAGTTATTAAGTTCTAATGTGATGTAAAGACTATAAAAGCAATACTCATTATTTTTGTTTTGTATAATTATTCCCTGGACTGAAGAGGACTATAAGTATCATCTAACCAATATTTTTGTCCTTGAACCAAGTGTGTTAAAACCATAATTTGACTAAGGCTTTTAGTGCTTGCAGCATAAGAAAAACTCAGCATTTTACAGAAGACTAAGCTTAACAATGGGATTGCCATATGATTACAAAATTAGTACCTCGTATAACTTGTTTAAATATTTCTCAAAATGCTAACTGTGTTTGGTACTTCATTCAAACTATCACAAAGTTGTACAGTTTTTTGGACGGATGAAGAAGATTTTAGAATAAATGGAAGTGTTTTATGGTTATATACTGTCATGTTGCAACTTGTTTTATAGTATCTATGATATTGATGTTTTTGATGTTTTGTGGAGTAATTAAAACTTTGTTATCATGAATACTGTAAACAAATCAACTTGTGTAATCTATCACGTACGCATTTCTATCAAAGCTGACAACTTATGATGCTTATGTTCCAGGGCTATGTGTTTAATCGACTTTGGGATGCCAGTTGATAGAGAGGACGACACTGAATTGGCAAATGGTGAGGACTTGGCGTTGAGAGTGTTGCAGTGCAATGGAAAACTAAAGCGTAAATTGAAAGATTATGAATTAGAAACTAGACAAAGCGGTAGAAAGAACTTTGAATTCTGTGCTTTCAGAGATCCTGTTTTATTTGTCGATCATCTTTCTAGAAATTCTCTCTTGGTCATAGACAAACCATGGATGCAAGTAGTTAAGACTTTGGATACTGCACCTGTTCACAGACATATTTTTGGGACATAGGTACTCGTATTTCGGGTGGTCTTTATTACATCATAGGCAGGAAGGTTCAGATTTGGCCTTTAAATCCTTTTACTCCAGTCTATCTTCTGGTCACGTTTGATTTTGTGGGGGGTGGGGGTGGCAACGTCAGGTTGTTAGTCTGGGCATGTTGTGCAATGTAATCCTTGATAGTCTGCTAACATGTTAGTTAATTATTATTTCAATATATTTTTTAAATTACAAGGACTTCTCCATGTTTCAGTCTTCACTTTTATTAATTTGAAGTTTTTTGACATGTACATTGATAGGGACAATAATTATGAAAATTTTGGTTGTCATGTCTTGTTGCTTGTGTACCTTCCAGTTTGGTACTTGTTCTTTATTGTCTAGTCCTCTCTTAGTTTGTACTTTTTCACTCAGCAGCAACGATTTATCGTTGTAACTCAAATATGTGAATGTTCTCAGAAAAGAATGACTTGACCACCAAAGATTTGATTCAAGATATTTCGTCTGCATGGTGGCCAAGTCTTCAGAACAATATATTTTTGCTAAATCTTGCTTGACATTTTTTTAGAGATGAAATAATAGTAGTTTGTTATTTTCCACTTATTAGTACCATTCTCTTTGCATATCAGTTTTATCTACTTGGATTAAATTCAGATATCCTTTAATTTTTTTTTTTTTGGGGGGTTAAATTCAGATACCTGTATGAATTTTCAATTATCTTTCAATATAAGTTTCTTTTTTAAACTATTCAATTTGCCAGTGTTTGGTAGTGAATTAAAATTCAGATTTTAGATTAAAACAAAGTCAACAATTAATTTTATTAACATTTAATGGGAAACATAACTTTTCAATAATACATTTTATTAACTTTTAAATAAGTGAATTTTAGTTACGTGAGAAGTTTGACTTATGTTGACAGTTTTTATCGTGTGTAGACTCGGAATAACATAAGTAATGTACAAATTAACAATTGCCTTATTGATGTCAAGTTTACATAAGTTTGTTACATGAGATTGAACATGACTAAACATGACAACAATTATGGTACAAAAGATGGTATGTTATTGAACATGACGATTGATAAATGTCATTTCTTCATTAATTTTGTCTAGTTTAATGTATCAAAGATTGTCCCTCCCACCATCTTTAGAAAACAACGTTTGTCGCGTGCGACATTTATTTAATTTAGAAAGATTAAGGTTCAAGAAGTATTCTCTATTTGTCAATTTGCTTGATGTCATGGGGCCCAAGTTCAAGGATTTGATTTCCTTTGAAAGAAAGTTTTGTGGGCATTCGATGTAAACAACTTAAATAATTGAATCTATCAAAGATAGGCATGATATGACATTCCTATGGCCTAAACAGATAGGATTAACAAGTGGCCTCAATTTTGTGGTGTGCCTACTGCCTTTTTGTTACAGCAATTGACTACTACAGAATGGCATAGAATTGTCATTTACTGGTGAAAATTAAATTGAGGCCCCCAAGTATTTTAATTTGGCGTCCATTTTACTTTTAGTAGTATGGTTATGACAAAGCATAACATTGGCTTAGGGAACTTTTGTACATGCCGCACTTGTCCATAACATGATTTTGTTGTGCGATTGCTTCCAGTTTTCTGATATTCTTTTTATTTTTTATTTTAGTTTGTGATGATATATGAGAGTGTTTTGAGTGTTTGTTTAGGTCTATAAGGAGCATATTTGGAAAGTGTGTATAAATGTCTCAAACCCCCACACCCACCTTCTACCCTGTCTCCACCCTAAATTGCTTTGTTTCAAAATATTTTCACCCTGCAGGGCCTGCATGACGGCACTATCATGCCTACGGTGGTCACAGACAAGTCGACAATGGCGTAACACATTCGGTACAGAAAACCCAGCATTAGTAACAATTCTATAACCATCACCGCCTCAGAAATAGATCCAAATACCACATCTCACTCCCTCTTCTTCCACTACCACCACCACCACCAATGACAACTCTATCAACACCTTTGCCATCATCTCCTCTAAGAAGTTCACATCTTCAACACAAGGATTGGATTGTGTTTCCTCCTAACACGTCTCTATACCCGCAATTATAAAGAGTTCAACCAATTGTGATTTCGAGAAAGTGAGAAAAGAAGATGAAAATCAAGAAAATAAAGTTAGCAACATCAATAACGTTAATACTTCATTCTAATTATTACTATTGTCGACATTGTCATCAAGTTTTGTGGGTGTGACCGATGCTTGCTGTGGACTTGGCATTGTCAATATGATGTGATCCATGATTCGAGGGCAAGTCCGGACGATGATCCATTGATCATTGAGGAACTGCATATGACTAGGTTGCGAGCGAAGTGAGCCAAATAAATAATGAGACTACTTGCTCAAGCCATGGTGGACGAAATATTGATCACAACAAACAAATGACAAGTTTCATGTTGGGCATAAGAGATGAAACGAAGTGGAGTAACTTGATTCAAGCAGTGGACGAAGAGGCTAGACGGAACAACTATGCGACTGCATAGTTGACTACATACCCCTTTACCAATGCCACAAAGGAGAAGCCAAGTTGATCAATGCGATCGCATAGACTTACACTATGCGATCGCATAGTGTATTTTCGGCTGCGAATTCTTCAAATTTTGCGCAGTCTTCTATTTTAGTTAAAACTCTAGTTTGTGATATTTTTTTTGTTGTTTTTCGAGTTTAATTCCATTTTAAGTAGGTTTTATGTGTTCCATATAAATAGGACTCATTCCATTCATTGTAAAAACACTCAATTTGAGTGACATAATTTTGGAAGGTATATTGCTTTCTTCTTGCTTTTCATTGAACTTATCAATAATTAAATTCTTGTGGCGTTCTATAATTTAAGTAAGGTTCATAAATTTTGTGATCACTAGTCACGATATTGTTAGCAATTTTCTTGATTTTTGGTTCAATAATGTATTGGGTCGAGTTTTTCAAACGTTGATTCTTGACTTTCTTGGGTTTGATCTAATCTATCGTGAGTTTCGTAACTTCAATTGCTATGTGGGTTTGCATCACTTGCTCAAACTAATGTGAACCCATAGCTACGGAACCCATGACAAAATTAGAACAAACCCAAAAAGCCAAGAATCAACGTTTGAAAAGCTTGACCCAATAAATTATTGAATCAAGTCAATCGCTAATAATATCTTGACCCCATGATCACAAAATTTATGAATCTTAAATTGTAGAATGCCACAAGAATTTAATTCTTGTTAAGTTCAAAATTAGTTCAATGAAGAACATGAAGAAAACAATATACCTCGCAATAATATCTCTCAAATTGTGTGTTTTTACAATTAATGGAATGTGTTTTATTTATATGGAACTCATAAAACCTAATTAAAAATAGAATTAAATTTTAAAAATAACAAAAGATATTAGAAGATTGTGCGAAATTTGAAAAATCTGGGATCAGAAATACACAATGCAGTCGCATAGATCAACTGGGCTTGTCCATTGTGGCCTCAATAAAGGGGCATGCGGTCACAACTATGTGGTCACATATGTTCCAACCAGCCTCTCCATCCACTGCTCGAATCAAGTTGCTACACTTAGTTTCATCTTTCATGCCCAACATGAAACTTGTCCATTTGTTTATCGTGATCAATGTTTCGTCCACCGTGACTTGAACAAGTAGTTGCATTGCTTCTTTGATCCACTTTGCTCACGACTTAGTCATAGGTCCTTCCTGATCAATGGATTATTACCTGAACTTGCCCTCGTATCGTGGATCACATCACTCTCTCCTTCTTTGAAAGGATTCGACATTGAATCCGTGCCTGCATCAAAGAAAGAAAGATAAGAAACAACAAAAATGTAAATTATTATAAACTTACCTTGAAGATCCAAATTGTAGCCATTAGTTTCAATCCTTGCAATGGCGTGGAATGGTTCATCTCCTCTATGATGTAATCTTGACCTTATTTGCGTTCGAACTAGCCATTTTTGCCTACACACCTAAACTCAATCACCTGATTCGAATACTTTACGTTTCTCTCTGTGGCTACCTTGAGATACAAATAATTCAATCCCATACTTTCCATCTAAATTATCACTTACAATAATAGTTAAATGAATTAAATCAAACAAAGTTAACGGGTTTAAACCATAAACCATATCAAAACATGCAGTAGAAGTAATAGATGATACTAAATTGATTTCCAACATATTCCATAAATTCGAACCAAAATAGTTAAGGATTTCAAAATTGAAATATAGTTTCTCATACCTCAAATCACCAACAATGTACCCCAATTGTCTATCACACTCAATTAATTTTTCTTGCAACATACTAGAGTGTCATTAACAAGTAATTGATTACCTATAAATACATATGACAAATGATTTATTATTTTCATAGAAATATTAGATGCATTAATATGTGTGAAAGTAAATGCCACATGTGAAAATATATTACTACGTGCTAGACCATCATTTAATCTATGTACTTTTCATGTTTTCCTTGTTTTTCTAAATATTTTTTTATTTTTTCAGTTAGACTCATGTGCATATTGTGAAAAGATTTTGGATTTTGATTGCAATTCTAAATTGTTTTTTTCAAGTATAGTGAGAAGAAGGTAAATTTCGTCATTTTGCAATGATTTATGGAGAGAGATGACGAAAATTTTGCATTCCACAAAGTGTGGATAATATAGGGTGGTTTTGCCCCAAACCGAAAGGTTATGGGATTGCACAAAACATGGAACATTAAAAGGTATTGTGCTAATTACCCTTATATTATTAGCTATCTTTAATGTTCTTAGCACCTAAACTAACAAATTTGGACGATAGGGAGTCTTCCACGTGAAAAAGGTCATCTAAGGGAGTATTCCACAGTAGAGGCAATTTGCTCCAATTATCATTATAATTTCATTGGTTAGCTTTCATTTTGTCTCTAATGCTCAAGTGAAATGTTAATCACATGTGCTTATCTCTTGAAATAAGTTATTAGAGTTGCTTCGATGCTTTAACCGTTTTGTCTTCCAACATGATGTGGAGTATCAAAAACCCTAAGATTTATCCTTTCAACATTTAATGCTTTGTTTGACATGAATACTGTCCCCCCAACCCATGGTGTCTATGGATTTAAACAATAACTAGTGTGTCACCTGTGCGATGCACGGATATTGTACTAATAAATAAATTTATAAATGTTGAAATTAAATATTTCATTTGACTTAAAAGTATTATTGAGGTTGCTATAAAAGTATATGAAATAAGTATCATATATGCATTACAACTGTCATAAAAAAATTAAACTGATGTTCCAACTACTACAAATTTTGAAAAACTTCCTTGAAAACAACATTTGTTGTTGAATTGTCTTGTCCGTCATCCATATCGCAAATCAAAATCTTCAACCCTTTGCAATTTGTAACTCTAGACACAACAATGTATAATTGACCATGGCTAAAAACTGATTTTTTCAAATACAAACCAACATGAGATAGCGATTGACCCTGACTTTTGTTGATCGTCATTGTGTATGACACAATAAGAGGAAATTATCTTCGTTGAGACTTGAATGTCATCCTTAGATCAGATGGAGTCAACACCATTCTAGGGACAAGAACCTTATGACCTGCATTAGTTCCAGTGAGAATCTTTGCTTCTAGAACATGACTTCCGAGCCTTGTAATAATCAATTTTGTCCCATTGCATAAGCCGGCGGAATGGTCTATGTTGCGCAAAAGCATAACAGGAGTGCCGACCTTCAATTTCAATTCATGGTTGGGCATACCAGAACATCTAATTTCATTCAAAAACTCAAGCGTATGAAGGTCATGTAACATGTCAACATTGGCATCTGACTTGCAAGTTGAATCAGAACTTAAATAAGTATTTCCTTCGATCATATTTAGTGAAATCATATAATCATTGACAGATTCAACCACATCAAGTGTCGGCGCGAGAATAGCTCTTCCTTGCAGATAATTTGCCTCATTAACATCGTAAGTAAACAACGGATACGTACTATCCATGCTTGCTTTGAATGGATTTTCAAATCCACGCAACAAAATATCGTTTGGAATTTCAATTGTTGCATGGCCATCATTCGCACCGCCAATTGTTCCATCCCCTATACTCGCAATCCAATCAGAAAATGCTTTTAATTCAACGCACTCAGCGTCTGACTCGATATTTTGTAGTCTCATGTTTTTGGTCAATCTCAAAACCTTACAATTTTTCCATAAATATGATGAATTGATAGCTGCAAGCACAATATCCTGTCTACTTCCTTTTGGAATCACAGGCAAGATTTATCGAAAATCTCCTCCTAAAACAACTGTTTTTCCTCCAAAAGGTAGTTCCATACTCCGTGGATTGTTGGATCTCAAAATATCTCGCATGCTTCTATCCAAAGCCTCAAAATAATATTTGTTCATCATATGTGCTTCATCCCAAATTATAAGCTTGCATCTAACAATCAATTTCGTGAGAGGACTTCCCTGCTTGATGTTGTATGTGGAATCTTCATTTGGATTAAGCGGTATCGCAAATCTTGAATGAGCAGTTCTACCATCGTCCAAAAGTAACGATTCTATACCGCTTGATGCCATATTCAACACAATTTCTCCTTTTGATCTTAAAGCCGCAGATAAAGTTTTCCATACAAAGGTCTTCCATGTACCTCTGTAACCATAAACAAAAAACATCACCTTTATCCGATTGAACTGAATTCAGTACTGTGTCATAAACATGTCGTTTCTCAATTGTCAAATTTGAGACCATGTTCTCGTGTTCTTCCACCAATGCTTTCCGATCATATCTCATTTCATCTTGTATAAGTCTATTCTGAAAACTTGTAGTAAAGTATTCAGATTCTGGAAATGGCATTGAATGATAATCATGTAGACTCTTTCCACTACTCCGCATAATCTTCTCAATCTCCACAAGAGCATAATTTTTTATTTCATCATCGCCCAGTTCGAAATCTGTACATTATTTGGAAAATATAGACTTCAATATATTAAAAAAGATAGCTGCAGTAAAATCAATCGGATCTTTATTGTAAAAAAAATATAAAAACATTAAGCATTAAGTGTAATACCTTCGTGTTGCAGCATGTTTCGTTGTCTGTATAAAATATCATTTGATAAGTATGTCCAACACTTTTCCCACACAATTTCAGGCCGTGATAAAGAAGCTGAGACTAATAAAGTGGCAAATAAGCTTATCAAAGAATTTGCTGATGCCCATTGACTTGCTTCAATTATCTCATCAATGTATTCTTTGTCATCATTTAATAGACCAAGCGCATAGCAAACATCTCTAAAATTACTGTGTTGAATGTCGTTAACACATTTTATTTCATCATAGCTTGTTGGTCCACGAACTATGTTGAGAAGACACCGCAAGTAATACATTTCTCGACATCCGGGAGGTACATAAAATATACGCCCAATAGAGAATCCACGCTATCTAGGATGCCACTCTCTTGTCGATGACTTCCAAACAAATTTGGTTAGAAATTCAGCATACGTTAGTTGCTTTGCTTCGACATATTTTTCTTTCGCATCCATCCACGCCGAAAACATACTTTGGTTAGCTGTAGGATGATTCAAGACTTCATCAATTGTATTAGAATATGAAAAGATGACGTTATGCTCATTTGGAAGATGAAAACTCAACCTCTCGACAGGAGGATCTTTGTATTGAATTTCAAATCCAAAAATCCTCCATGCTGCCTCACAAGGTGAAATGTATCTACAATCATAGTACATATTCACTTCATCAACATTTTTACCCGAGTCCTCATCATCACTACTACGGTAAAAAGTCGCGGTAACGGGATCATGCCCCTTGTTGACATATTTGAACAAATATTTGATTGATCGAGATTGGTTGCACCACTCTACATTCATGTGTGCACTGAACTTGAGCAGCAAATATCAATTGTGAGGCACAACAAATCTGTTGTCAAGATCAACACCATTTTTTTTAATTGTTCGTCCATTATCTCTTCTTCTATAAATTAGGTAGCCATCTTCATCAACATTGGGGCAGTCAACAAATTTTTTAGCATGTTTTTGCATTACATATGTTAATACCAAATCCACATGTAGATAAACCCAAAAAAATAAAAATAAAAATTTCGACAGATTAAAACCTATAAAAAAGCTGCGAAAAATACAAATGAATTTATTACCGTCACTTGCATTAACTTGTCTGGCTCGCTTGGATGAAATGATTGTTGATTTAGTAAGCTTTCTCATCGAATATGTCTATCTGAACTGTGACTTGAACGATATACTCACAAAAATGTTGCACCCACAAAAATAATTCTCCGGAGACGAATAGAAAACGAAGTCTTTAAAATTCTTGTAAATGTGCCTGCATAAATCAAAATCTGAAGTATTGTTTACACTGCTAAAATGATGAGCAATGAGGTAGAATGATGGATTTTGAAGTAAAAAATTGACAAAATTGTAGTATTTCAAAATGGTTTCTGTCCCTATTCGAAAAACGAACAGTCACTCTGCCTTTTCATGTGCAAATCAAATGTAAAGAAAAAATAGAAATAATTAATACAGAATAGCTTTTGTAACATTGGTTTACCTCATTTTACTATTATTAATTACTTGGTCCTCCAAATATCTACATCGTTTCATAATTCGGAATTTTAATCCATGATTTGAGCTAACCATGGCTAATGGCTCATTTTCATAAGTGTAAAAGAAAAATTTTGGTTTCCATGTGTTACAAATTATCAAATTTAACACCATACATGTTTAAAAAAATAAAATCATTTTCTCTTTTCCTGTAAGATTAATCCAGATTTAGATAAATCTATGTTAAAACTCTCACAGTATCAGGTTCTGTTGTTGATTGCCGATTTTCTGCTGAACTTACCGGATATCCCATACTCACTACATTCTGTTGTACTTACCGGATTGAAGGCAACTTACCGGGTTCTAAGAACTTACCATAGCTACACAATTATTTAACTTACCGTATATGCACTCACCAGTCTGTGCATTTTGTTGTAACTGTAGAGATACTTCACATGTAATTATTATTTTTTTCTTTCCTTGCTTACTATTCTAGTCATTGTGTATATATTGCTGTCATTGCAATCTTGTAAATTAATTTCAATAGAAGTTTAATCCTTTGCTCCGTTTTATCAATACAATCTCATTTTTTGGCTTCAGTTTTTTAGTATCATCTTCTTCATTTTCTCAACTCTCTATGTCTTGAATTTAAAATATGAATGTTTAATAAATATTATATTAATACTTTTATATTTCAATTTAATAAAACATATTTTTAAGAACGATGTTAACCTCTACCACCATATCAATACAATTTGCTTATGAAAAGTTAATTAACCTTTAACTAAATTAAAGGTCCGTGCTGACCAAAGCATGGACCTTTCGTTTCGTTCTGAACGGACCAAAGGTCCGTTTCTTTATTATATACCAGCTTGAATCCATGAATTGAGCAAACTATACATAACGTTATAGCATGCAGGGGCGGACCCAGAGCAATTGTGTTGTGGGGTCAAAAATGAGATTTCAAAATATTTAGAACGACATATCATTAACAAAAATAAGTCGAGCAGGCATTCGCTATTTAAATGTAATTACTTGACGTCCCTTGAAAAATATGCAAATTTAAATGTAAATCGAGCATGCATTCGCTATTTGCTTACTATCAATAGAATAACTAGTAAACACATATTGCACATTAATGCTCACTTAGCATTTGAGTTTAAGCTAAAATAAGTAGAAAAAGTTAGTTTTAATTTAAGTAACTCATAATTTCCAAACAGATACATTACCATTTTCTTACTTCTGTGTAGCTAAAATTACTTATTTAGGAAGTAATTGCCTGCTTGCTTATTTCAGTTTTAACCAATAAAAACTCATTTATTACCAGCAAACCTCTTAGCCAAAAATTGCAATTCATGCTCAAATCAAAACAGATAATGTCTGAAAACTCACAAGACAAGTCAATCAAACCCAATTGGTAATTTGAAAAGCGAAGAAAGTTGAAAGACGCAAATACATAATAATCAGCACATAAACTACTCTATCAAACCATCAAATCTTAAGAATTTTCTTCCCTTCTCCGAATAGAAACCCAGAAACAAGTGAAATTTCAAGGACCCAGAAACTTGTAATGAGCATAAATTTTGGGGAAAATGAATTCAAGAAGTGTACCTGGAATGGAAGGTCTGGCAGAACTATTGGGTTTATTGGAGCTAGAATTGTGATCCGCAGGCTTAGATCCATGGCAATTTCCCATCAAAATTTATCAAAATTATGATGTAATTTATTCGACGTATACCTTCATCTTCTCCAATTATAAATATTTCTCCATACTGGATGACCTGTGAGTCAGAGGCGGAGGTCGAGAGGAAGGAACAATACGGACATAGAGCACTGCAGAGGCGGAGGTGGAGGTCGAGTCGTTGAGAGGAAAATGAATTTCCATGGAGGCTGGCTGGAATCGTTTCTCACTGGATGACCTATGGCTGTGAGTCCATGACCGTGTTTTTCATTTCTTGGATTGGGCCAGTGTAA
>CAIGRE010200192.1:0-10776 GCA_903798275.1 Fraxinus angustifolia subsp. syriaca
GTTGATACTTCATTACCAGTTATCACCTCTTGGTTTCCCTCATCAATTAAATGTTCCACCAACATACCTCCTTCGGCCCCAATTTTTGTTTCTCCATTGACAAGGTCTACTGTAGAGGAGCCTTCAGATTGTATTGTAGAAGCTGTAGATTTACTTGAGGACATAGAATGATTGTTAGGATCAATGAACGGAAGGTAACTTATTTCAGTATTACAGAGCTGATGTTGAGTTTGTTTGTTTAGGAAACCTGTCTTGAAAGGGAATTCTATCTCATTGAACATAATGTGCCTAGAAATATAAATTCTCCCACTAGGACTTAGACATTTATAACCTTTGTGTGAGTCACCATAGCCAAGATAAACACACTTTTGGGAATAAAAACTAAACTTATGTCTCTGATAGGGTCTGAGACATGGAAAGCAGGCACATCCAAAGGTTTTTAGTTGTTTATAATCAAAGGTTTTATTAAACAGAACATGATAAGGTGACTTATAGTGTAAAACAGTGGTAGGTAACATGTTAATTAGGTAAGTGGCTGCTTTGAAATACTCCCACCAGTAATAAAGTGGCATTTGAGTCTGAACTAGGAGAGTTAGTCCAGTCTCTGTGATGTATCTGTGCTTGCGTTTAGCCCTGTCATTCTGAACTTAGGTGTAAGGACAAGATTGCTTGAGTTCTATGCCAAACTCTAGTGCTAATTTGCTAAAACTTCTGAATTCTCCACCCTAGTCAGACTGCAGGGTTTTAATTTTCCTTTCAAACTTATTTTCCAAGTATGTGAGAATAAAGTATTAAATGGAAAAGCACGAGATTTTCCAAGTTTGCAAGAGTCACAGAAAATAGGAATTTCATTGAATTTGCTAACTCTATTACATGACTTAAGAACCCGATTTAACACATGGTTTGAGAGGTGTCCTAACCTTCTATGCCAAAGGTCAAATTTAGATTCTGGAATTGATTTAATTGAAGGTTGTTTACCATTACTAGACTTGAATAAAAAATACTGAAAGTTATTCAGAAGGTTTGACTCGAAAAAGGTTCTTTCTGTCTTGAATTTTGATAACTGCAGCATCTGGTACAATCCATCCTTAAGAACTCCTTGCAGCAGAATCGTCTTCGTTTGGAGGTCTTTCACAACACAACAATTTGAGTAAAATTCCATGAACACATGATTGTCATTAGTGAGCTGGGAAACACTGATCAGATTTCTCTTGATTGAAGGGACATATAATAGTTTATTTAACTCAAGTGATATCAGATGCAGAAATTTTCCCATTTTCAATATGAGCAATAGTTAGTCTATCTCCATTACCAAAAAGTAATTTTTCTTTACCTTTATATTTCACCACAGTATCCAGGTTACCTTTATCTGCTGTCACGTGATTCCTTACACCAGAGTCAACATACCATGCTAAGTCATCAAGGGTTCTGGGTGATGCTATATAGGCTGATGGGGCTGCACTAAAATTCTGTTGACTTGACTTAGCTGGCTTGCCTCTCATGTACCTTTCATCAAATCTATTGTAGCATAAGCTTGCAGTGTAATTGTTTAGTCCGCAAATTTGACAAGGCCTCTAGCCTCACTTTGCCTACCAATGGTAGTTCTACCTCTGCCCCTTGATCTGCCACTTCCAGTTCCTCTAAAGCCTCTACCAAAACTAGAACCAGTTTTGTGTGCCAACTGGACACTTGACTGGTTAACATTGAGTGAGGTGAAGTTGTTTTTGACTTGATTTAAGCGCTCCAGTCGGCTTTCAAATGTCATTAGTACTGAGGATAGTTCATGAAGATAGTTTCTCTGCTGCTTATCTGTACTACTATTGGAATATACTCATAATCCAAACTTGATAGAACATGGTTAATTAAATCACTTTGATCAATGATTTTACCAGCAATTTCCAGATTGTCAGTCAGTTGCTTGTTGGTGGTCAAGTATTGGTCCATTATCATTGTCCCTTTCCTCGTTCTTTGTAGCTCTTCAGTGAGAAACATTACTCATGATTTATTCAGTATGCCAAAGCTTTCTTCAACTGCTATCCATAGTTTATTTGAATTCGTGCATCCATGACCTTCGTGGCTATTTCTGGAGTCATGGATGAATATAACCACCCCATAAGCAATTAATCAGCTGAATTCCACTTCAGAACTCTGGATTTTGAGTCATCTCCACTTATTCTTCCTAACCAGCGGTTGTCTGGGTTGCTAGAAATTTTGGTGGACACACATTTGTCCCCAACAAATATCCTTCAAGGTTATGCCCTTTGATTATAGGCATAATCATATTTTTCCATAGCAGGAAATTGTTTTTGTCTAGCTTCACTGATGGCGTTTGAGTAATGTTCATGCCAAATGCTGTGTTCTGGCCAATTGCTGCCTGAGCAGTTGTTGCTGTATTAAACTCAGATGGACTAGACTGATTGCCGAAATTGGTGTTGGCCATTGTAAGGCTCTGATACCAAGTTATCAATACAATATCATTACAAGTTGTATAGATTTATACATGAGTAAGAAGGATCTAGAATAGTGCAATCAACTAATTAAACTAACTCTACAGCTGGAAAACAAATTTGATTCTATTTTCCTGAAAATAAGGGCCTGCAACGTGGTGATGTCTGTTGCTCAAAACCATACCTAAAGCTTGATTAATTCTGAATTCTAACTATCTTCCACAGTGCAGCAGAGAAAACAAAAGTACGTACTCTACATCCAGTTCTATGAATAAAAGAGGAAGAACACAAATCCACAATTTGGAAACCTGAAACTTATTGTATAAAGTATTTTGTTGGATTCTTGTTTTCTTAATTTGTTTTAATCTTTTTTTTTTCGAGTTATTGAAACTGAAAAATCTATTAGCAGACAAGAAACTAAATTTAGTGGAAATGCTGCTGATATTCAAGAGAAGAGTGTGAATCGGGGAACTAGTTTAGAGATCGTCTTACGTTTGGCATGTACTGAATGGTGGAGCTCAAGACACAAGAAAATTGTAAGGATTCTTTGAAGCTTGTGAGTATCCAGATGTAGCTATCAAATTATTCAGCTATACAGTCTAGAAAGGTGAATATAGTGATTGGACTGCCACTTATTTATATATGGTACTTAAATATTGGTTGAGAAAGACAACTAACAAGAAATCGTGAAATGTCATGGGACTAATTACTTAAATGTTGATGAGTGAAATTGTGTAAAGGAAATCCAAAAAAAAATTCTATTATTTGAGGATTTCAAGACAGCTATTGTACAAACTCGTTTATACCTTAAATTGATCGAGAAATTCTGGAAAAAGCACCAACAAGTGATTATGTATTTGGTGGCTGAACATCGGGATCAAGGCAAAGATTTTTGGTGTGTCTTTTGGTTTGAGTTTTATATTGGTTTTATCTACTTATTAGTAGAGTTCAAATATAGCTTCCATTTCTTGCTGTGTTTGCACAATAAGATCGACTGTGCTTGATATATTATTTGAGTATCATTGCTATAATAGCGTTTATTTTCTTCTTGTAAAATGCATGTATTTCTTAAAATCCCTACCATGGTAGAACTATGTTGTGGTACACTCCATCCTCCAAAGCTAAGCATACTATATATTATTTATGTTGAGTTTTGTGACCTAAATCCGGTCCAAATTGGGTCTAGGGCTTTGCGTTGTGGAGTATTGGGCATAAAGATGTCAAAATAGGGTTCAAGAAGGAAAAATACAGATTAATATTGTTGGACGAATGTCCGCTTATCACTTGAACGAGAGGAGCAAAATTGGAACAAGGAGTTCGACGCTCGTCGTTCGCCGAGCTATCGCTCGAGCGACAAGTTGTTGCCTGCTTCTCGCTTGATCTTTGCTCGAGCAACGGGTAGCGATTTTGTTTCCTTTTTCTGTTTTACGCAATTTTTAACCGAGTTTCTATATTTTACGTTAATTCTAGGGTTTGGACTTATCTCCTATAAATAGTAGATTCTTTATTCAGTTTAATAGGTTGAAAGCAGTATAAAATTGAAGTAGCTGTATCTTCTCTTCATTGGTTGTCATTAATAAAATATTTTGTTCATCTGCCAATTTCATTTTCTTGTTTGCTTTCTTTTAAATCTTGTTCTTTTTTATTAGTTTATGCGATATATACTTCATATCACGCCATATCATGTCCTCGAATCTTAACAAGTGGTATCAAAGCCAATGTTCAGCAGTTCCGTAGAGCAAGGATTTGATTGTTCCGCAGTTTAAATATGATATTCCGTTGTTATATCGTAGTACAAGATTTTCGTTGTGGCAAGTGAATATGAGAGATATATTGGCACAGATGGATTTAGATGATGCTTTGTTAGGATTTGATAGGATTCGCACAACTTGGACAATAGAGGAGAAACAACGGAATGATTGCAAGGCACTTTCGCATATTCATCTTCATCTATCTTAGAACATTCTTGAAGACATCTTGAAGGAGAAGACATCAGTTGTATTATGGTTGAAACTGGAGTAATTTGTATGACCAAAAGTCTGACCAGCAAATTACATCTAAAGCAGAGGCTTTATTCTCATCGTATGGCAGAGGTCGATCAGTGGAAGATCATTTGGTTGTGTTTGAGGATATCAATGTTGATCTGGAGACATTAGAGGTAAAAAAATGATAAGGAGGACTTCGCCTTAATCTTGTTGTGCTCGCTGTCTGGTACGATTACGTCGTTTAGGGACACGTTTATGTACAATCGTGACACAATCACAATTCAAGACATGTATGACGTCTTGTTCTCAAAGAAGAAGATAAAGCTTCTGGTTGGAGCTAGTTTCAAGGATGATGAAGCTCTTAAGGTTTATGATGATCAGCAAATGGACAAGTTGAGGATATATTTCAGCAATAGGGTATGCTTTTACTGCAAGAAGAAATGACACATCAATAGGGATTGCAAAAAGTTCTAGGGTAAGGATAATTCAGCTGCAAATCGTGGGAGGCAATCGGAGACTTCAGGTGAAGTAGACATCGCAAAGGACTTTGTAATTGAGGGAGATCTTTTGACGACTTCTGATGTGGAATTCAAGCCTAACGAGGAGTGGATTTTGGATACAGTTTGTGTGTTCCATATGAGTCCCAATCTGGATTTGTTTGAATCATATAAAATGGTGACACAAGGTTCAGTTGTCAATGGAAACAACAAATCTTGCCTAGTAGCTAGTATTGGAAAAGTCAGATTAAAGTTAGTGGATGGAACAATTAGAACACTTGGTCAGGTTCGACTTGTTCCAGACTTGAAGAAGAACATCATCTCGCTGAGTACCCTAAATTCGAGAGGGTACACGTTCTCTAGTGCATGTGGAGTCTTGAAGGTCTGGAAGAGTGTCCATGTTGTATTGGAAGGGTGGAGAAAATCCCAGTTATAAATCTTACAAGGTTGGGCAGAATCAATGAAGAGACATCAACTCATGTTTGGTATCATGGTGGATATAAAGTTTGGTAAAGTACTATTGGGAGTTGGCTCTGGGTCTATTTTAGAGAATATTACTTTGTCGAGTTTGGGATATATGGGTAATTCCACTTTTGCCATAACAGTCTACGGTTCCATTGTATTCAATAACTAGGGAGAGACCTATTTGAAATAGGTACGAGGATGCTGATTTGAATGTGCATGCTTTTGGAGTGGTTGAAGGTGACGAGTCTAGTCAGGAGCCTTCAGTTTTAGTGGTGATTCTGCTACAGGGTGTGCTTCGACCTTGTTTGGTAAAATTTGAATTCGTTGTGAATTTTGGAAACCTGTGGATTGGGTTCATTTGTATCCATATTTGGATATGGTAGAAGAAGAAGAGTATTTTTGAATGTTAGAGAGGTTTGGTTTAGGTTCAAGAGTTCGGTGTGTTTCGCTATAGTCAGACTTATTTTTTAGGTAGAAATATTTTGGAGCTTCATTCGTTGCATCGGAATGTGTTAAGGTGGAGATTGTTGGGTTTGTGACCCAAATTTGGTTGGTTTTTTTTTTTTTTTTTTAAATATTGTTTGCTTTATTCCACGCGTTTTTTTTTAATACTATTTCCATTTTTAAGAATATTATTAGAGTTTTGATATGTCCCCTATATATAGTTGATTCTTCTTTACTAGTTGATTTATTATTAGAAGTTAGAATTGTGTAGGAACACAGTATTGCTCTGATTTTTTTCTCGATTATAGAAGAATAAAATCTTAAATTCTTCTACCAAATTAAATTCTTCTCTTTGTATTCATTTTTTTGTTGTGATGAATACTTTATATCGTGCCATATAACCTTGTTTTGCCCCCAACATTGATTGTTCACTCTCATACTTGCGATGATATTATTTTCTTTGCTAGAGTGATTATCTAGTTTATGCAGGTACCATGTGAAGAACGTCTTGATACAGCTTTTACAGTCCTTAGATATCTTAAGAGAAGTCCATGATATCGTGTTCACTAATGTATATTAGGCATGTTCAGTAAGTAAACATAAGAGGTCTGCATCAGGTTTTGTACATTTGTTGGAGAAAAGTTAGCCCCTGTGATAAAATTTAGATTTTAGTAGATTATGATAAAAATTAAAGAAATGTGTAGTTGAAAAGTTGATAAAAGTTGTAAGTCATATGAAATATGTGATTGAAAATGAGTTTGAGATAAAAAAGAGTTTTAGGAAATGGGGACCAAACAAGGTTTTAACAACTTAAATAGGCAAAAGAGAGTCTGTTGTCACTAGAAATAGTAACAAAGTAGAATTTAGAGTCATTGCTCGAGGAATATATGAACTGTTATGGCTGAAACAAATTCTTGAGTGTTGAAAGTTCAGTTTACAGGCCCAATGAAGCTGTTCTGTGACAATATAACAGTAATAAATATTGCAAACAATCTTGTGCAACATGATCGTACCAAACATATTGAGGTGGATCCACATTTCATTTAGAAAAGCTTGAAGAGGGGCTAGTTCGCTTGCCACTTGGAATGGCTGAACAACAAGTAGCTTATATTCTTACCAAAGGACTTCCTCACAACCTTTCCATAGTTTGACAAGCAAGTTGGGAATGATAGACATCTTAGAATCACGTTGAGGGGGAGTTTGAAGAAATCCAATTTTCTAGAATTTTTTTATTTTTTGTTTTTTTCAGTTAAGATTTTCCATAATATAATTATATTATATAGTAGTTATTTTGGTATTTAAATTTCTATTTGTTTGAATGATAAATTGTCATGTCAAGGTAAGCTGTTATGAAATCTAACGAAATCGTATTGTTGACTTTACATTCCAAACATTTCATACATTCTATTATTGAGCGCTACATACCATACATGTCCTGAAGGGGGAATTGCAAAAGTTCAAATCATGCTACTATACAACCAAGATGAAAAATGAAAAGCTACTTGTACCAAGTTCATTTGGCACTTCGAGGTACGTGCTATCTCAGCGAACCTCTGTGCTATGAACCTGCGATCCTACAATGGCTAATATGTTACAAAGGTAGTCTAAAACATATATCCAGGCCAAAATTATTGAAAGTAACTACAAATTTCCATGGATTTACGGGGCTTGAATTACAATTTGACATTCTCTATCACTTCCCTTTTCTTACTTTTGACCATCTTTACCAACAATGATGCCGACTAATTGACAAGGCTCAGCTTCCTCTAGCATTTGAACCACTGTTCTCATAGTTGGCCTTAATGCAGGAACTCTGGCTGTGCACAAAATAGCAATTTTCAAAACCTTAATAGCATCTTCCTTCTGAACTTGTGGAATAGTTGAGTCCACTATGCTTAACACACTCTCTTTGCTCTTCAACTTGCTGTATACCCAATCAACTATGTCCTTGTTCTCCCCGAACTCAGGCTCGATTGGTCTCTTCCCCGTCACAAGCTCTGTTAGTACTACTCCAAAGCTGTACAAATCACTCTTCTCGTTTACTTTGTTTGTATAGCCATACTCTGCATATGATAATTTGTTGCATGTAAATTAAAATCATCAGAATAACTAATAAACATGAATTCAATTACTACTTAGTACCAATGATTTGCTTACCAGGAGCAATATACCCTTGAGTTCCTGCAATGATTTGAGTCGATGATTCCTTGGTCAAATTTTCCTCAACAATCTTCGCAAGTCCAAAATCTGCAATACGAGGCTTTAAATTCTCGTCCAACAAAATGTTACTCGATTTGACATCGCGGTGAATCACTGGCCGGTCACAACCATGATGCAGATATTCCAATCCTTTTGCTGCGCCAACAGCAATTTCATACCTTGTATCCCAATCAAGGGCTAGTTTTCTACATGTATGCAATCTATCCCATAAACTTCCATTCGGCATGTATTCATAAACCAGTAAGCTTGAGTCCTCACTAGTAATGCTACAATACAACTTAACCACGTTAATATGTCTTATTGAGCTCAATGTTTGAACCTCGGCCTCAAATTCCCGTGACCTAAATCCATGGTTCGCCAACATTGGAGTTGTGCTGCGGATCTTTTTCCAGTTACCGGTATTATTAGAGTGCCATATGTGCTTCACAGCCAATTCTATGCCATTTTCAAGAGCAACTCTATAAACATTGCCAGAACCACCTTTCCCTATTATGTTCTCTTGCTTTATGGAATCAAGAATCTCATCTTCTGTAAAGCTCAAAACATGGTAAGGCTTTACTTTCCAAGAATCTTCCTTCAGCGATCGTCCACGTTCTGTTTTGCTCGTCTTCTTTATGCAAAAGAAGCCTGCAATCAGGAGTATGATAATGAATCCTACCATGAAGCAGAATAAGACCGTTCGAAGGTGCCTAGACGTGCCTGATTTGAATAAACATGGATGGAATTTCCTGATTTTGTCACTACAAAGGCCATTGTTTCCAGCAAAGCTGTTATTGTAAGCTTCAATCGAAAGAGACTCCGGTATGGGACCGATCAATTGATTGCTTGAGAGATCGAGAAGGCTTAGACTGAGAGAGGACAAACTCCCAGGAATTGAACCAGAGAGTTCATTCCATGACAAATTCAGGTAATTAAGAGTCTGTAAAGACCCCAGAGAGGTTGGAATTTGACCGGTAAGAAAATTATGAGCCATGTTAATATCAGTGATGGAATCACAAGAGCCTAAGGAATCTGGTATTAAACCAGATAACTTGTTGGCCTGCAGCTGAAGACTGTTTAGTTGCTTGAGTTCACCAATTGTTGTGGGAATATTACCCGTAAACTGATTGTAACTCAAATCAATAGACACCAAAGCCGAAGCCTTTGAAATATTTGATGGCAATTCACCTGAGAATCTGTTTTTAGCAAGCGAGAGGCTAGATAAAGAATTTGCATTTCCAATATCAGAAGTAATTGGCCCTTCCAAGTTATTTTCTGCAACATCAATCAATTCTGCATTAGGCAGCCCCCATATACCGCCAGGAACCTTGCCGGAAAGCAAATTCTTGCTCACACGAAAACGCGTTAAACTCTTGCAATTTGCATAAGTTACTGGAATTTGGCCTGTGAAATTGTTCTGCAGGATCAAGAGCTTTTTCATAGTACCCTTCCTGCACATGTCTGGTGGTATGCGACCTGTGAAATAATTCTCCGAGGCATCGATGAAATGGAATTCCGACCAAGAACCAAGCTTCTCTGGCAGCTCCCCTGAAAGCCTGTTCTTGTAAACGGAAAAGTTCACCAGTTTCTTGAATTCCCCCAGCTCAGGTGGGATTTCGCCGTAAAATTCATTTTTAAAGACCTGAAAACTGACCAACCGACTCAAACTTCTAACTTCAGAAAGATTTCCCGTAAGATTATTATTTGAAGCATCGAAATATTCCAAGCTCGACAGACTTCCAAATCCAGCAGGTAATTTCCCAGTTAGTTCATTCTGGTAAAGCTCGAGCTGCCATAGTTTTCTCAGCCTGGAAATCCCAACAGGAATTTCCCCAGTCAAATAATTCTGTGCTAATTCCAGGTTCATCAGCTCAACAAGATTTCCAATCCCGTCCGGAATTTTCCCTTCAATGCTGCAATTTGACAAGTATAGCCACTTCAGTTTAGTGAGCTTCAAAATTGCAGAAGGAAAAGGAGTTCGATCAAAGGGATTATCTCCGGGGCTTAACACAACAAGATTCGTCATGTTTTCAAAAGAATTCCAGGGAAAAGTTCCTGAAAATCCACTTCTATTTGCATACAAATACATTAATCCATTGAGCGACGAAATACCTGGAAATGATCCAGAAAAAAAGTTGTTTCCCAGGTCTAAATACCTGAGAGAAACACACATGTTTAATTCACCAGTAACAGGGCCATACAAAAAGTTGAATCCCAGGGAGAGTTTTTCCAGTGATTTTAGCTTGCAAATGGAATCCAACGGAATTGAGCCCGTCAGATTCTGTCTGGAGAGTTCAATTTCTTTTACTGCATTATTTGAATCACAAGTGATTCCTGCAAAGTTACACATAGGATTGGAGGATTCCCAGGAATCAAATACTTTGGTGTTGGATTCATGTAAGGCAGATTTGATGGATAATAGTGTTTGCAGCTCGTTGGCCGCTGCTGCGCCTTCGGAGGAAAGGAGAAAAAGAAGAAAAAGAAATAGAAGATTCCCCCGGAAAATGGTTTCCACCACCATAGCTAACGACTGGATTGACTCAGGTAAGGATTTTTTCTTGCCTTCAGAAAGACTACATGTTTTCACATTTATCTATCAAGAATTGCTACCTTTTCTTGTGGACTATGATTGTTTAATTTCTTATTTTAATCTTTTTGGCTCCATTATGTAAATGCGTTTGGTGTAAGTTGGATTGGTTTCGTGGATTTTGTTAGATTTTTTTTTTTTTTTCTTGTTCA
>CAIGRE010200236.1:0-11495 GCA_903798275.1 Fraxinus angustifolia subsp. syriaca
GCTACTGACCACAGCCCTCGAGACGAGCTCCAATTTAGTTTCTTGCAAACAAACAAGGTCTGCCCTCCATCACCTTAACAAGTTTCGAATACCTAACATTTTTCCAGCCTCATTAAGCACCCTCACATTCCAGCTAAGAATTTTTGGAGTCATTTTAACACTCTGTCATCCTTCCCCAACAATCATTTCCTTAACTCGCCACCCTTAGCATCATAATTAACTGACCATTCAAGATACTTAAGTTCGCGGACACCGTTCGTTCTTGCTTTACCTCCTTGTGTACTCATCCCCTACCCCCTACTAGCCTTCAGTTCCTCGAATAATTGCACGAGTCTACCTTCATAACCATCGCAAAGCACGTCAACCAGCTTACTGAACTCCTGAATTTTTTGAAGGACCCAATTAGAAGGTTTGGGTCCAGCTCCAATCGCATTCACCTTCATAGTTTCCTCTACAAGACAGCACTCCAAAGGGTCAAACGAAAATCCCTCCGCTTCCTCCACATGTTCAACATCATTGTTAGTCCCCCTCTGTCATTTACCCACAACACCAACGTTTTCTCAGTCCCTAATTCTTTTTCTTTATGAGGCTTAATGTGTCTTCTGTTATGTGTTCCCAACCATAACCGTCGCACGCGTAGCATCGTGCTCTTTCAGGACTATCGAAGCAGATTTCTTTATCAATACACGTGCCATTTCTTTACCAATACCGTTGGTCAACTTCATGCGATGTCGGTAAGTTTGCCGTAACTTTGGCATAGGTCATCCCTTGTCGAATTCTGGCATCCATCGTTCGAC
Organism: Fraxinus angustifolia subsp. syriaca; assembly: GCA_903798275.1. Classification (NCBI taxonomy): domain Eukaryota; kingdom Viridiplantae; phylum Streptophyta; class Magnoliopsida; order Lamiales; family Oleaceae; genus Fraxinus; species Fraxinus angustifolia. Next base: position 798 of record CAIGRE010200236.1, read on the forward strand.
GTTTAGCCTTATCTCCTACAACAAATAAGTCAACAACAGTCTTGAACACCTGCATCAACGATGCCCATCCCTCTCCATTCACACCTTCCGGCACCATCATAACTCCCGTCCGACGCCCTTCTCCATGTTGTGCTATCATCAAATACCTACCGCGACTATTCGCACATCATTGTGCCAAAAACGCTCGTGATGACTCGTTAAACTTGAAGACAAAATCCTCCAACTTAATAGCCAATCTCAACTTATCGACCATATTCACCATCCATAGTGCACCAAATCTCCCCATGTAGATTGCAGTCAACATCCTTGAACCCCACTCTATAATCCTAACAGTACCTGATCTGTTAACCGACACATCAAACTCCTTCAACTCAACTCTAAATTGTCAATTGAATACCATACCATGTGCACCTGCCTGCTTATGCCTTTGAATGCGTATAAACGGCAAATCTGGTGACAAATTAGGCCTGCTGAGGACTGTAGGAGTGTTGTGCTGATATTTCTGAAATTTCAGTATTTCAGGCTGCAGCGTGTGGACACCACGCGCCGGCAAAGTCGTCGTCGGAGCGGCGCGTGGTTGGCGCAGTAGCCCATCCAGCGTCAAAACACCCTGAATAGAACGCCGGTCGAGCACATCTGCCGGAAGGATGGCTGATTCCTGATCGCACCACCGTCTTCCTTCCACCAGGGCCACCGTTGTCGAAGGTCCCCGCCTCAGCCCAAGCCGCCTCGCCGTTGGCCACTGTGCTGGATTGAGCGGCGGTGCTAAGGTTTTGACCTAGGGCCGTCGCATGTAATGTGGGTCTGTATGTGGCGTCAGGCCAGTTAGGTTAGGTCTGCCGCTCAACACCTTATTGCCGTCGCCAACGTCAACCGGATTAGGTGGTTGGGTGGGTAAGAGGTGGTAGGGTATTTTCGGATTTTGGTGAGAATACACACACTAATTTGTAATTATACTCCAAGAAACAGAGACCCTTTGAAAATGGTTTTTGCAATGGACGTTCTTCTACATTGTGAAAAGGTGTACAAAGACTTGCAAAGGAATTGTCCGAGAACCTCCATCAAAGAAAATTGGAGGATTATAAGTTGCCAATCCATAACCAGGCTGAAGTTTGTGTCTGGCCTATATTTATTTATTGTAAACCAAAGATCATCTGATGAGAACTTTACCAAATCACCTTTTAGCTCAACATCCTATCTTCCGTATTTTATCATAGAACAGGCCTCTTCCTTTCTTTTCAATTTTTTTTCTCAGAACATATCTGTATGCCCATTGGTTAGACACTTGAACACTCAAATGAACAGTGCGATAAATATGCATTTACCAGCATACTATGCAAAGGATGCTTCATGCAGCACCAAACTCAACTAAAATTTGAATTATTTGATATAACAATTAATACTTTTTTTCTAAACCATTTAACTAACAAACAATTAATTGAGGTGAGTAGAAGACAACCATATTTTGAATATAAATTGACATTCTCCTAAGGCATTAAGAAACAAACCTATAAGGCTCTTTCCAGGATCCATCAGATGCCTGAACAAACGGTGTTGCAGAAAACACTGCTCTGCAAGTGTTATCCTCCTCAATGAGGAACCTGATATCACTCAAAATGGCTGAGAGAAAACCTTCCTTAGAAATAAACTCCGGCATGCGGTGAAGTACATAATCTTTGTAGAAATCCACTCTTGATGGTTCTTCAATCCCTAAATATTTTTGCAGTATCATTCTTTCTTTATCCGAATCCAATCTTATGAAGTCATCATCCAAGAGATAATCTGGTACAGAGTCTGGTTTAAGCCATTTGAGAGATCCACTTAAAGATACAAGTGCTCTACTTTTGAACGACTCAAACATGGGAATGTGCTTGATAATATTAATATGGCAGTTTTCCATCAAGTCTTCGGAGAACCACTTGGACTGGAGAATAAAACTCCTAAGTTCGTGCAAGCCCCCATCTGAAGCATCACCAAAGAGCCCCTCAATGTTATCTGGCTTACCAGCGACTGCCAGCAATGCATTTAGAACACCTATTGCTGTCGAAGGCTGCACATAATGTTTCAATTGTGCATGTTCTATGGAGATGTCACGCCTCAATATCAAGCATCCAGCTTTGTGCAACAAGGAGAACAAGTTCTCACTCCACCCACCATCTCTGACCACATTGGAATTTTCAACAAGCCGCATAAGATAATTATTTTCAACCGGCAAGATGGGCCACTTAGAAAACAAAGAAATATCATTGCAATATGATCTCAGATAGCTCCACAGAAGTCTTACCCATTCCAAACTAGGATGACCTTGATTACCAGGGTCCCAAGTTACCTGCTTAGCACAATGCCATTCAGCTGGGAGCAATCTCACAAGGAGCTTCTCAAGCAATGGACATGTCAGGAAATAGAGGTTGAAGTCTTCAGTTTCAGCTAGATCACACAACTTACTGTGAATAGAAGCAGAAATCCCTGAATCTACAAGTTGATGCGGAATTAAATCCTTCAGAAGATCGTATCCCTCTCCCTGAGTAACATATATTTGTTCACTCGACCCTTTTCTCTCCAATTTTGAAAATAAACCATCTGAAAGAGGTATCAAGGGTAATCCATAGAAACTATTTGATATAACTGGACTTCTTAGGTCGAGCAAGCAGTATTCAAGAGTCAACATCAATGCATTTCTATCTCTAAATTCACGTCTCCTCCGAATTAACAAGGTTCGTAGTAATTGAGGTGTGAGAAAATGCAGTGATGGACGGATTTCCATAAATTTATCAACAACCTCCTTCGGAACAGTTGCCACAGGCAAACCCGCATCTGATAATGCTTCTGAAAGTTCCCAAGCCTTGTCAAAAGTATAATCTGGGAAAATGGCCTGCTTGGTTGAAATCCACTGCCCCCCTCTGCTTTTCGTGTACAACACCCGAAGACCACTATCAGAAACAAACTGGTAGAGTTTCCGTACCAGTGATACCCAAGGCTCAACAACTCCTGATGTTGGCCAAAAGGAAAAAAAAAGATCACTCGGGCCGATATCAAGTGCAACTTTCTCGAGTAGATGACCATAAGCTGGAGCAACAACTTCCTCAAGAAGGAAAATGTTCCAGTCTGAGCGCATTTTCCCACCCCCTGCCATGTCATCACCAAACCATATATCCCTGCGGTTTGACGACAACTCAAAATAGGCATTAACATGAACGGGCAAACCAGTATTAATTGGCAGAGGTAAGAAACAAAAAGCACGACCTTCGAAATTCAATGTGCCTCGAGTAGAAGCTACAGGTACCTCAAGAATGTCAGAGTTAACAAGAAAAGAGTCCTCCAAATTTGCCTCACTCCCATCCAACTTCTTCGCAATCTCAACAAATTGCAAAGGTGTAGCTACACAGGCCCAGGGGGCAAACTTGTAAAATTTTTTGTCAAACCGTTTGTCAGGGGTTGATTTATTCTTATCCTGGAAACTACCCAAGCATTCAGTCGTCAACCATAAACGCGAACTACAGCCAGATTGATTCTGTTCGGACATCAAAATCTTCTGAGAAATCCATGGCACATCTTTATCGATGGTTTTGCTCAACTTGTTGAGGAACTGATCCTTACCCATTTGTTCTTGCTGGTTCCCATACATGTAGCTGAAAATGTGATTAAATGGATTATTTTCAGCTTCAGGCTCACTAACACAATTCTTGCGAACGGAGTGTAGTAGTTGCATTTCACTATCTGGTCCTTCTTTGACAAAAATGGATATTGTTTTTACATTTCGCAGAAACAGCAGCGTCTCACAAACAACCTCAGAAAAGGAAGAGAATAGTGATAGTACATCGGCAGGCGCATATGCTTCTTTCTTTATTTGGCTTCTGGAGGCAACACTCATAGACCTAAGTGCAAAACGAAACAGTGTACCAGTAAATGGATGCTGTAAATCACATCCGAAGTGCAGAAATGGAGAAAACTGGTCAGGAAATTGTTCCAAAACATTTTTACCCACATATTTGATTCGGAGGCCAGGGTGAGAAGGAGAAATTCCAGGCAAATTGCAAGCATGTGGATCAAACATCACAATATTTTCTCCCGAAATAAAAGTTGGAATGTCTGTAAAGTGATAAACAGAATTAAATCCCAGCCCAAATCTTCCAATAGCAAGTGGCTTCTCCAATTTGCTTTCCTGGCCAATGCGAGAAATAGCATATAGATCTTGGGGGCTGAAAATAGAGTCATTGAAACAGTACAAAGCTGGACCCTGCCAATCTGCCATTTCAGGAGAGAGAAGAGATGAAGTCCCATACTGAGTTTTGTCCAATAAAAAAACCACATTAGATGCTCCTGCATCTTCAGCGTTTTGTACGAGCTCAAAGAGAACTCCAGGCCCATCAGCATACATTTCAAGTATATGTCTAAGCCTGGTAGTCAATGATTCATGCTGTCCAAATGCTTCAGCAGCTCCAGACAAGCTCAAATTCATCGAGTCGGCACTCTCTGCAAGTAAAATCCTCCGGAAGGAACGTACTCCAAGCTTTTCAGCAACATCATTAGAAATGTCCCCATGAACAAACTTATGAACAGCCTGTTTAGCACTTAAGGAAATATTAGCATTACCAAATAAGCTGTCAGAATCTTCAGAATCAAGCAACCAAGGAGCATCATTATATACTAACTCAGTAGCACTGTATAGTCTGCCTGATACATCTGGAAGATATATATTAATCTGAGTTTCATAAAAGTGAGCTCCAGCCAGATGTTGAGCAATCATTATAACAGCTCGGAATTCCTGAGTATCCAGAGGAACAGTACCCTTATTTGTGGCCATTCTACATAATATATTAGCATAATCAGTATGCCTTAAATATTCCCGAATGCCGAGCACCAAAAATAAGTCACTAAAAACAGCTAAATCAACAGGTATAACGCGTATATAGGGAGCCAAATGAAGAGGACCATTAAGGACAACCTCATCTGAAGTAGCAAACCCATCTCCAACCCATATCCATCGGCAACCTTCTAGAATAGCCTTTACAATATCCATCTCATCTGAACCAACAAAGCCCATCAAAATAGAGTATAACCTCGGCATTGCTAAAGTCAATTCTTTCCAAAGCAATGTATCAGAGACAATCTCATTGTTTTTCCCAAGCTCAAGCAATTGGGCAGCAATTACAGTTCCTCCAGGAGGTGAGGACCAGCCAAGTTGATATGATAATGCTGAGGAAGAGCACTCTCTATCTAGTATCCGCATACTTGCAGAAACAAGCCATAAGTCTGAAGATAGCCTCACGAGTTTAGGAGGAGCAACCATGGATGAGACAGTAGGCCATGGTAAAGACTTATGGGGAGGGTAAGTAAGGACAGGGCACCATGAAATCAGCCTGAGATCATTCCAGAACTTCTCTAAGTCGGATTTTAAATGGTGAGATTTAAATGCATTTGCAGCTCTTGAGAATATTCTATTCACTGTTCCCTGATAATCCTCAGGTGGATCAGGTAGCCATTTTAATGCATTCACTTCCAGATAGGAAAGAAGCACCTTTCCTCGTGAATGCGCTTTTTCCTGACTTTCTCGCATCAAGTGTTCCACATGCCGAGCACTTTTTATGACGGTATCAATAGACACAGTTGTTTTGAGCCCCAAACCTTGTAACATGTCCAAAACACCTGATTCCTTGAAAGGTGGACAAGGAAAAGTATCAGAATCTTCCAGTAAAGCAAACAATTCCTCATTTCTAGGATCATATAATGTTGCCGGACATTTTAGAGATCCACTACTCGTGGGAACAAATTCCAAATTTCTCAAAAGCTCCCTAAAAGATGCATCCTCAACACATAATTGTGGTAGCTCTTGAATAATAGAAATCATGACATCATCACGAACATCAGTTTCCAACTGTTTTATCCTATGCAAAACATGCTGCTTGTAAAATTGTGTCTTTCTCATTCGTTCAATTCCATAGTACCTAGTTATTATCTCTTCTTCAGTGGTGGATAAATTACAGAGGAAGTTGTCAGAAAACAGGCACTCTGGGCAATCAGATGGAGGTAAATGTTTACGAGGATTTACTAAATCGGAATAATTGGAATTTTCAGCAGCTTCTCCACCATAAAATCTATAAATTGGAAGCCACTTGCAATTCTCTATGTGAGAATCATCCATCTGCTTTCCAACATACCATGTGGGATCCAGAAGAAATCTGCGAAGCACGTCCTTTTCCTCTGCTTGCAAACACTGAAGAAGCTGACTAATACCATCTTTAGTCAAGACATCAAATATAGAATTTAAAACACCAGCGCCATCAGTCCCATACATATAATGAAATAAATTTGAATGTTCAATGCAATAATTGGTGTTTAGTATCTTGCATCCTATCTTGACAAGAATATGCTGCATTTCATTGGTCAGATGTTCAACATTCAAAAATTTTTCCAGCCTAGAAGGCCTATACAAGTGCCCACTGAGTGACGGTAGTATAGGCCAATCTTCGAAAAGATACAACTCCTCACATTGCTCACGCAGATAACGCCAAAAAAGCACAAACCACGAAGAAGTTGGATGAGCACAATTGGAATCCGGGTCCCAAAGGACTTTCTTCTTGTATTTCCATACAGCAGGTACAAATTCAGAAAAGAATGCAACAAACTCACTTGAACTGAAAATCACTAGATTTGCCCCTGAAACCTTTGATATCGCTGTTAATCTACTTAATAGGTGGAGAGGAATACTCCTATCGACTAATCTATCAGAGATTTGTTGAAGAAGCTCATATTCCAACTCATTGCAAATAAAATAAGTAATCCCTTCTGAGGATCTGGACAATGATCCAAAGTCACCATTTGCCAACGGAATCAAAGGCAGGTAAGATGCATCAGTACCCACGTTATTGTCAATCAAGTCCTCAAGGCAATATTCTAACAGCAAAAGCTTGGAGGATCTGTCTATTGTATTTTTAAATTTGGAACATCTCAAATAATGACGTACGGAGTCAGGTGTAACTACTTTCTGATGAATACCAGATTTGCAATTTAGGAGCATATTAAATAAGTTATCAGGCAAATGAACAATAGGCATTCCAAGCTGGGCAAGAATGTTTCCTAGTTCCTTACTTCCTGAAATATCCATGTTGAGAAGAAAAGATTCTACAGGAGAAATCCACTTTCCATCTTCAACATCTGAATACAAGACAGGTGAGCCACTGATGCTCCGGTAAATGTGCTCGACTAACGAATTCCATGGATCTTCAAACGAACCAATAGGCCATAAAGAATAATAGTGCATTGTTGGGCCTAGCAATGGTTGCACGCCAAGTAGTAATTTAGCAAAACTAGGAGCAACGACATCTTCCAGGAGAAGCTTGTTCCAGACGGAACGAATTCTTCCAGATCTGTCCATATCATCACCATACCAAATGCCACGACGGTTTGAAGAAACCTCGAAGTATCCGTTGATGTGCACATGAAGTCCAGTTTTTACAGGCAATGGGAGAAAACAGAATGCCCGGCCTAGCTTATGAAAGTCATCCTGTCAGATACCACATAAAAATAAATTTGATGATTACGCAATTGAGTCCAACATGTTTGACTATGAGCTTGACCTTTCTTCTTTTCCCCACTTTTTTCCAGGGAAAGGAATACTTGACCACTCAAAAGGAGAAAAAATAAGGGAAGATTCCACAATATTATACAGAGAACCGTCCCTGAAAATTGGAATTATATGCACAGACGGATATCTGTTATATTAAATTTTAGAAACTAATTATGTACACCAAAGCATGCAGGAAAGAAGCAAATTTGAGGTCTGTACTAGCATGTCTAAAAAATCATCCTGCTAAAGTTTAAGAAACATCCAAGGACAAAAGGATCAAATTATCCTGGATGCTTCTCTGCCTAGAGGACAGAGAGAAATCAGGCATTAAAAGCCTTGTCACCACATTTTGGGGAACAATTTCCATCTTATAAAAACCATAACACATAGGATAAAGTGGAGTAATAACAAGGTTCAACAGCTTTAAGCATTAGTTACATATAATTAACTTCTCTTATCACATCTTATACGCTCAACCACAGATAACTGTCATAAGTTTTTTTTCAATTTTTGTGTCCCCTTTCCGTAAGCAAATTCTCATTAATTTGAATATATGCAAAAAGTATCCGCATACGCAGACCATAAAAGCCCTCACATATGCTGTTACAAAATGAAAATAGAAAGAAAAAAATGTATAATGCATGCAATATTTGCAGAGAAGACGAATGTATATAACTATATATTCAATACAAAGGCATATGCAGAAGGAATGTTAAATATGTTCAGCAAACTCCATCACCTTCAAATAATGAGCTACATCTACTTATATATTACATACAAAAGTACAAGAAGCCCAGTACAACGACGAAAGAAGCTCAGGCTATACATATAAACATACAAATTAAAGTGTGCACGTAGGAAGATCATGCAAATATACACATGTCCACATAGAAAAATGAGGGAGGGGGGAGGAGAAATATCACCACTACATCTAGTAGTAAGTTACTGAAATTACATTGTGTGAATCGTCTGATACGCATGCTGCAACTGATGCCCAAGGCAATAGATGCATGTCATAATCCTTTGCTGCAGATTCTGCAAAAGCACTTATTCTACTGGATGCCGGAGCCATTGTTTGTACAATGTAGAACTTGTGGGTCTCCATATGAGAAACATTTCCAGTAATAGCCTCACTCAAGAAGTCCAACGAGAACGCGTCCATCTTACCATTACAAGAATATGCCGATTTTGAGAGTCTCAGAAGTGCCTGGCGATGCCAGACCACATTATCATTTGCTGAATCAATGGAACAGTGATAAACTTTCCTTGGTTCAGGCATGCCCGTGTCCCATATATACATTTCTATTGATAATAAACTTTTAAGAAAAAGTAGTGATAGAACTCCTTCCTCGTAAAGCTGAACAAACATGGAAGATAAATCATCTTCCAGATAGGCTTGTTTTGAGAGCTTGCTATTTGCAGCCTGGTCTGCATTCCTCAGAGGAAATCGGAACAAAGTTCCAGCAAAAGGGCTTTTCATGTCACAACCAAAAGCACAATATGGTAAAAATTGATCTTTATACAGTGAGGCAGCTGAAGAACTAACGTACTCAATTCGTTTTCCAGGATTAGCAGCAGAAATATTGGGAAGATAAACACCCTGGGGATCAAATAGTACCACATGTTTTCCACTTACAAAAGAGGGCAAGTCTGTCAGGTGATACACCGAATTGAAACCCACCCTATAAATAATTGAAGTCAGAGATATATTAATTAAAACAAATTAAAAAAAAAAAAAAAAATCAATGCCAAATTGAAGCTTAGCAAAGAACTAGTAGGTATGCCCACAATAAGCATTTCAATGTCGAGAAAAAATGAAGAATATGGAAATCTTCTGTCGAAACTTGCAAAAGGGATTCATTGACAAGCAACTATTAAAAGTAAGAATTTCACATTGCATATGACCAAATGCGGAACTAAATAATTGGATGCAAGAGTGCTTCTGTTACAGGACATTGAGTATAAAGGAAGTAACCCATATGGCACACTACCTCCATCCTGTGTCATGGGCTAATGATTGACTAGATACAGAGAAGAATATTCCCCCATCCCAAAAAGACTGTCTACATTTCAAGTTTTGTTTAGCACAAATACTTGCCCAGCATTGAAAAGTCAAAACATTAAGGTTTCAGGATTTCAATTATCCCAATTAAAATCAATAAATGACACTGAAACTATTTTATTTTACATCGCTTTTCAAACCAAGAGAGATAGTTTTGATAAAATGACACAAAATGGATTGTGGATGATATTGAAGTTACCAGCTGAAGCATCCAAGTTAACTTGATGAGCTTCTGAAAGGATGAATTAGACCACAAGAGCTTTTAGTCAATTTAACTCTTTGTTGTTATAAAGTAAAATTACACCCTTACCTCATAAAAATGTTAAATTTGAAAGACTGAGTTATTACAAACACAAATGCTACGTGTGGCAAGCATTAAAATATCTCTAAGTGGCTTGAAAACGGAAAGTACATCAAATAAAATGGGGAGAAACTCAATTGGTAACATTGACCCTTGCCCATGAATAGAAAAAGAAAAAATTGAAGTAAAATTAGAAAGAGCAAAAGTCCGAAGTACATGGATAAATGCTATATAAATGATGTATACAATCATGATGATGGGATACTATGCTGCTCAAGGCCCTTCACTAGACATGTCACCACATATTTACCATGCATGTTCATCATGCATAAAATATCTTTGAGGTGCTTTTTTGAAATAATTTCAAGTATATACACAGGCAAAAATAAATTATTGTCTTCTGTCATAGTCTCTACTCTCTATGTCCTTTAAAGATCAGCAAATTTCAGACCTAAAAATATCAATTATGAAAGAGAAGGGGACCATCAGGCTCTATGCTAAAACAGTCATGAATGTTTTTCTAGTCATGAAAACTCAAATTACAAGAGGCCCAGTGAAGTTAAGAATCTAAGGTACCACAGCCTTTCAATTATAAAGTAGGTCTTTCAATACAGTTCAGCCTGTTGAAGCAGCTGTTTACTGTTGTCTGCCAAAAGTAAACAAAAGAGAGGGCAAGCCAAATTGTTAGCAGTATCTATGGCTGTCATCAAGCTTATAGATCAAATAACAAACTACTGTGCGCTGTGTCAGAAGCTCAAATCTCAGATC
>CAIGRE010200242.1:0-10135 GCA_903798275.1 Fraxinus angustifolia subsp. syriaca
GAATGGGTGTCAAACAAACTCTATATTTGTAAATGATTAAATTTTTTTTTTTATCTATATACTTCTATTTATTTGTTAGTTTATTTGAAAAATGTATGGTTAAAAAATAAAATAAAAAATAAAATTGACGTTTAAAATTATATTATTAAAAGATATGTGTTTTAAAATGTGTTTCGAACCATAGGAGTATTCACTTTTTGGGTTACCTAGTCATTAAGGCCATTTCTTCTCCGGTCCCAGGAACTCACTCACCCTGTTTTGAGTATTAAATGATCGGTTACACACTTCCCCATGCAATCTCACCGGGCTCCATTCCATTCCATTCCAATCCATCAAATTGTTTACTCTTCCTTCTACTCCAAATTTTCCCACCTGAACATGCTCGATCACAGATAAAAAAACAGACAAACTGACTTTGGTAGTGCATGTTTGGTTTTTTTTTTTTAATCAAATTGTCCAATACATACACGTGTCCCTTATTTTTGAAACTGTCCTCTAGCCTTGTTTGTGTTTGTGTAGCATAATTGAATTTTCCACCATATATGTTTCACATCAATTATATGTATATGTACATGTATGTAAGCATGAATTTGTGACTCAGCGTGTGTCTGTCTCCCATTATTGTAGAAGAAATGAAGTAATGAATAGTATTTTTTGAAAAATATGTGGTTGAAATTTAGAGCATGTTTGGTCAGATTAAAATCAGATTTTAATTTATGTTAAAGTCAAATAATTAATATTAATCACATCTTTTATGGATTACACGACTTTTTAACTACACATTTTAAAAACTTCTATCACAATCTACTTAAAAATTTAATTTTAATCTTCACCAAACATCCTTAATTTTCCCTTACACATTTAAACTGTTATTTATCATAAGTTACATATACAAACACATAATTCCAGAATAATATATCTGCAGCTGTTTTCACGTAATATATATATACGTCTTTATCGGTTTGCTAGGATTTTGCCGTCTGGCGCTAACTTGTTTTCTTTTCGTATTTGAAAGGGAAGGTTAATTTTCTGGCTAATAAAATTTGGGTCTCTGAATTTTTGACTCTTGAATCTCGTGATCTCAAAGGTGCCATCTATTACCCTTGCTTTCTCAGTTTTCTTTAATGGGTGCATAATAATTTATACGATTGTAGCTGAAATAATTCTAATTCCCAGTCTTGTATTGCCGTTCTGTTTGAGAAATCTGGACTTTAGTTTCATTCAAGCTCGGTGTTATCTGCTTTTGTGATGATGAACTGTTGTGTTGTGAAGTTCGCAATCTGGGTTTTGTTCATATTGTACTTGGTGTGTTTTTCTCGCGGATTTGATCCTGCTGATAAGTATTATATAAACTGTGGATCATCCACTGATATTACTGTGGGTAATAGGACTTATGTATCTGATAAAACAGCATCTAAATTCCTGTCAACCCCACAAGATTTATTGGCTGTTAGCAATTTAAATTCTATAACATCATCCAAGGATTCACTGCTGTATCGAACAGCTAGAGTATTTACTGGATCCTCCAGGTATACGTTCTCGATCAGCAAGAGGGGGAGGCACCGGATCCGCCTGCACTTTTATCCGTTTGTTTATCAGAAATATGATATGAACACTGCTACTTTCTCTGTTTTCTTCCAAAAGAATACACTCCTAAGCAATTTCAACCCGAAAAACCTTTCTGTTAAAGAATTTTCAGTCAGTATATCATCTGGAGACCTTGTAGTGACTTTTGCCCCTGCGAATAGTTCATTTGCTTATGTCAATGCCTTGGAAGTTTTCTCGGAACCAGATTCGCTCATCACCAATGATGCCTCACGTCTCAATCCACCAGGGCCATTTAATGGACTGGTGACACAGGCTCTAGAGACCATTGCAAGGGTGAACATGGGTGGACCATTCGTGTCATTTGAGAACGATACGTTGTGGAGAACTTGGGTTTCTGATCAGAGCTTTTTGATGCTACCAAACCTTGCCAAGAATGTGTCCAATATTGCTGCTGTTAAGTATCCTCCAGGAGGAGCAACTCCAGATATTGCTCCTCCTACTGTTTATGGTACTTGCAGTAAGATGAACTCAGAAAGTGATCCAAATAGCAATTTCAACGTGACATGGGAATTTAGTGTGAATTCGGGCTATGCATACTTCATTCGATTGCACTTCTGTGACATCGTTAGTACATCTGCCAATCAGCTACTATTTAATGTTTTTATTGATTCAATGCTTGCTATTGGGGATCTTGAACTAAGTGCCAAAACCGATGGTCGTTTGGCCACTGCATTATATATGGATTTTGTTACCCCGTTGATTGAGAAAAATAAGCTACGTATAAGTATTGGCCCTTCTCCTCAGAGTGGCTATCCTGATGCCCTTCTGAATGGATTGGAGATAATGAAAATTAATGATTCCACGGGCAACCTTGCTGGGGAAATGTCTATACCTTCCCACCCTGGCTCCAAGAGGAATGTTGGACTAATTGTTGGGGTGAGTGTTGGGGTGACAGTTGCTTTGGTCATAATTGGCACTCTATTCTTAGTGCATAGAAGACGGAAACGAGAAAGCTTTGGCAGTACCTGGGTTCCGATTTCCACCAATGGAGGAACTTCCCATACTAAGGGAAGTAAATACTCAAGTGGAACAACAGCTAGTGTTGGCTCTAACTTAAGTTACCGCGTTCCTTTTGTAGCTGTTCAGGAAGCAACAAACAACTTTGATGAGAGTTGGGCTATAGGAATTGGTGGCTTTGGAAAGGTTTATAGAGGGATTTTAAAAGTTGATGTAAAGGTTGCTGTTAAAAGAGGGAATCCCAGGTCCCAACAAGGTCTAGCAGAGTTTCGAACTGAAATTGAGATGCTTTCTCAATTCCGGCACCGCCATTTGGTGTCCTTGATTGGGTATTGTGATGAAAGGAATGAGATGATACTAATTTATGAATACATGGAAAATGGGACCCTCAAAAGTCATCTCTATGGTTCTAATCTTCCAATTTTGAGTTGGAAGGAGAGGCTTGAGATATGCATTGGAGCAGCAAGAGGACTGCACTACCTTCACACTGGCGATGCTAAAGCAGTTATTCACCGTGATGTGAAGTCTGCAAACATATTGCTTGACGAGAATCTTATGGCTAAAGTTTCTGATTTTGGACTTTCCAAGACAGGACCGGAGATCGATCAAACGCATGTTAGCACTGCTGTTAAAGGGAGTTTTGGGTACCTAGATCCAGAGTATTTCAGAAGGCAACAGCTGACAGAAAAATCGGACGTTTACTCATTTGGTGTTGTTTTGTTTGAAGTTCTTTGTGCTAGGCCTGTTATAGATCCATCTCTTCCAAGAGAGATGGTCAATTTGGCCGAATGGGCAATGCAGTGGCAGAAGAAGGGACAATTAGATCAAATTATAGATCCTAATCTTGCGGGAAAAATAAGACCAGATTCCCTCAGGAAGTTTGGAGAAACAGCAGAAAAATGCTTGGCAGATTTTGGGGTTGACAGACCCTCAATGGGAGATGTCTTGTGGAATCTAGAGTATGCTCTTCAACTTCAAGAGGCAGTGGTTCATAATGATCCCGAGGAAAATAGTACCATTGTTATCGGCCACCTCTCTCCACAAATTGGTGAATTAAATCATTTGGACACTAGCATTTCTGCTCCTCAATCTGAAATTTCAAGTGGCGATGATCTTTCCGGCATTTCAATGAGTAGAGTTTTCTCACAACTGGTGAAGTCTGAAGGTAGATGACTATAGATCATATATTATTTGTTTAGCTCCTTTCGCATTTTTTGTTCTTAGATTGATCATATAAAATGAATATTGAGCTTATATATCTCTATTTCAATGTCTTTCTATATCAAATACTGCAGAAACTGTTGGTTGTGACATATTTTAAATTTTACAGACTTCGCTATGTTTGATCATTATATTCATATTTTTTTGGAGCATTTGAAGTATTAAACTCGATCTAATTTCGATTACTCTTGTTCTTGGCATAATGAAGTTCTTAGCTTTCCCAGGGAGATTTCTCTTTGAAGGAGATTATGTGCCCGTTTGACATTCTTTAATTTATTTTATGATTTTCTACATGATCATTTTCAGCCACAGATTCACACAATAAAATATTCTACATGTATACCAAAAACATTTCCATACTTTTTAACCACACATTCTCTTAAAAAACACTATTCAAAACTCCTTTTTTCTACCAAAATAGTTGTCAAACAGGCTCTATGTTTGGTAGTTTCAAACTTTTTAGTTATTTATTTTGCCAAAATTTACTTTTCGAGAAACTAAGTTCAAACATGCTATTGGAATCATTAATATGTCATTCATACTTGTCAACGTTACTGCAAAAGATTGGCTTAAAAATCTAGATGTAGCTGGCTTATTTTCCAAAATTTCATTTATGGCTTAAGGTACGTACAATACTAAAGAAGAACACAGACTAAACGATTGATAAAATAAAATAAAATAATAGATTGTGTTCGATTAAGCTAAAAAGTTACTTATAAGTTCATTTTTTATACATTCAAAGTCAAACATTGATATATATCACACATTCATAATTGTTACTCGTGTATTATCCACACATTACATAAGACCCAATATTTTCATCCTAAAAAGTTCTCGATAAGCTTACCTGAACAAAGTCTCAGTGATGTGTGCATATTAATCTGGGGATATAGATTAAAAGGGATATGTTAAAATGCTGGTTGAGCTTACTCAAGTTGATGTTATTACTCTTTCCTTTGGGAATATAACTTTGATCTTGATCATTTTTGGAGTGAATTAATCACAAAAACAGAGCTGTACAACTACTCATGAATTTCCTACTCAACGGATGGTTCACAAATTGCTCTTGTTGGTATGGTTTCTCAGGTGATGTCCGTCCATCTTAACAAACAATAACGTGCCATATTTGGAAAAACAATGTCCTGACAAGAAATGTAACACCTCAGTATATTACGGTAAACTACCATTTACAGAGGAAAATGTGCACATAAAGACATGTCCGCAGTAGTAAATAGTAGTGTAGTGCTATGAAGCTGCCTTTAGACAAAGTATTAATACTTTAATGTGCACATAAGGTATTAGGAAAATGTGCACATAAAGTATTAATACTTTAAATATCAAAAAGTTGAAAACTTAACTATTTTACTAGCAAGATCCTCCAGTCAAATTGTTAAGAAAATTGTTAAATGGAATATAGCTTAATTCATTGGAAATTATTATTTATTATTGAATCTTGAATATTGACTATTTTTATTCTTGAGTTCTTGAACTTGATTTTGACTTCTTGCTCCATAATTTTGATTGTCTCAATTCTTTTTTCTTGATTCTTGATTGTAGATTGCATGCTCTTCATTGTGGATTTTTGGATATTTCTCTTATATTCATGTGTTGATAGGATAACACAAATGATGAGAATCGAATATGAATTGAGAATCGTAATCTTATTTATATTTCCATATGTATACGATCCCATCGACAAATATAACACAATGGATCCGGTCTGTACACATATTTAATTTACACTTTATTTAGATGTCAAGAGATCAATACTTATATTCTTTATTAAATCACTTTAAATAGGCTTAACTTTGACATCTCTTAATCTGTAAATAATTCTCAATGTGAAAATAAAGACCCGGTGGCTTATCTTTGAATTGGAAAAAGAGTGGCATGTTTATATTTTCATATGTATTTAGTATCATCGTCCAATACAATATCAATGGATCCGGTCTTTACACATATTTACCACACACATTTTTTAGATGCTCAGAGCCCAATAACTTAAATTCTTCATTAGATCACTTTAAACGAACTTACCTTTAAGGCACAAATAACAAATTAATATTTTTTCAACGATCTCCCACTTGGGCCACTATGTTATGTTACCTTATAAATGTGTATAACTTTATGAGTTCAAAATTTTTATCATAATCAAAAGTATATTCGACCAATCTCGTCCATCAGTTATGTCAATATATGATCAAAGTGATCTTCGCTACAAATATCATAACTAAATTCATGAATGATCACGTATATTAACACAATCAAATAACATAGATCAAGTGTATATGTGTAGTATGGAAATTGCATGTAATGTTATCCAAACATGCATATTTACAACTGGTCCTACCTTATTTTTTAATGAGATCAAACCAAAATTTTAATCAGCGTGAAACCGAACTAAATACTTCATTTTTGTAGAATAACCCGAATATCTATAAGCATAAGATGTGTTTAAATCAGACAACAGCCAAATACAAACTTCTGTTAAACTGTTATATCGTCAAAACATGCAACACTCATATAAACATTATGCTCAAAAAAAGACCCTGATGGTAGCCCTTTAGTAAGTGAATCCACGATCATGAAGTTTGTCCTAATATGCTTTATAGAAACATGACTACTCTGAATCTTTTCCTTAACAACTATAAACTTGATGTCTATAAACTTTGACATTATCAAGTTTATATTGGAATACAAGATTGTTATGTCATAGAATAACTTAAGCGGTCTCAATTCAATCCAAAATGTGTAGTCCAGTGACAAAAATTTTCAAACATATTCCATGATTAGAATTAGAATATCCAATAATCTCCAATTGGTCTGATTTCCTGTATGTGATCATGTAATCCTTAGTTTTCTATATATACCGAATAACGTACTTGGCTGCTTTCCAAATATCAATCTCAGAATTATTTAAATATATGCTCAGCATTCCAACAACGAATTTTATATTCGAATGTGTGCAAACCTAAGCATATATTAAACTCCAAACTGCAGAAGCACAGAGAACTTTCTGTACGTCATTTTCTCTAAGTTTAACTTTAGGACATTGAGACTAAACTTATCTCTCCTAGCAATAGGGGTACCACCTGATTTACATTTCTACATCAATTTTTTTTTTGTAAACTTATTGATATAACTCTTTTGTGATAATACAAAAATACCTTGAGAACAATCCCAGTGTATCGTTATCATTGACACAAAAGAGGCGTCACTAGGATCTTTCATTTCAAAAGTTCAT
This sequence comes from Fraxinus angustifolia subsp. syriaca, assembly GCA_903798275.1. Taxonomy (NCBI): domain Eukaryota; kingdom Viridiplantae; phylum Streptophyta; class Magnoliopsida; order Lamiales; family Oleaceae; genus Fraxinus; species Fraxinus angustifolia. The sequence continues at coordinate 7,031 of CAIGRE010200242.1, forward strand.
GACAAAAATCCCTTGGTTTCGTAAATAAGTCATATCATTGCAGGCAAGCAGTACGTTATCGACATACAATACTAAAAAAATACGTTCACTCCCACTGAATTTTTGATATATACAATCAACAACTGAATTCATTTCAAAATTAAACGAGATAATTATTTGATGAAATTTGTGATACTATTGACTAGAAGTCTGATTATGCTTATAGATGAATTTCTTTAATTTGTAAATCATTTGATGTTAGTTCAAGATCAAAATGTGTCACGGATTCTATTATAGTCCTGAAAGAGTCTTTCGTAAAAATTAGAGAGAAAATCTCTTTAATGTCAATTCCTTCTTTTTTTAGTAAAGCAATTTACAACAAGAAGAGTCTTATCTCTCACCCTTCGAATCTCTCTTTGTTTTAAATATCCATTTACAACCAATGTGTTTCGCACCTTCAGGCAATATGATGAGTTTTCAAACGTCATTGTCTTTCATAGACTTTATCTCTTTATTCATGACATCAATTTACTCTTGAAAATTATTCATTTTTACGGGTTGATGAAAATTTGATTAATCGGATCTTCTTCCATCAATACAATGATATCCTTAATTTCTGAGAGAAAGACTATAAAGTCATCCGAAATTGTCTTTCTCATTTCTATAATGAATTTCCTTAATGACATTTGTTCTCGAAATTGTTGAGTTTGTTCAATTGGAAAAATCTCTTGATTGTGTATAGGGGATTTTGTAATATTGTCTTGATCCAAAATTGCTTCTTTCACAAGATTTGGAGCAAGAATTTGTCTGTGGTCTTGATCATTGTCAATTGCAACAGAAGTGATAAATACATATCATTTATCAAAGACAAAATTATTAACCTTAAAACCTTATCTTTCCCGCAAACTCTACATTCTCAAAGAATCAAATATTTCTCATTTCGAAAATTGACCTAATAGTGAGATTTTTAAAAATTTCCAATCCATTAACAATTACTTTACTTGGAACTTTATTGAGAATTTAAGTTGCAGTCTTTAGTATTTTTTTTCTAGGGAGATTATAGCGAGATGAAATTACTAATCACACTCCTTATCATATCCCTTAAGTGTTCTATTTCGTCTCTCGGTAACACCGTTCATGCTAGAGAATTCATTATAGTGTACTATGGGACGATTCCACATTCCTTTAAAAATTTCACAAAAGACTCTAAATATTGTTCATTTGATCCATCATATTTGTCATATTAATCACCGCTACAATCAAATCTAACATGATTGTTCTTTTGTTGAGTTAACTTTCAACTTCAGTCTTATAAGCCTTGAACATGTCCCGTAATTTAAAGGCAATTGTATTGAGGAAATATAGGTTATCATAATTGGATAATGAATTGGTACCCGCGATATTTGAATTAAGAAAGTGACTAAACTGACTATTTCCAAGAGTAATCAAATTTGTTTAATGTAGAAATTGAAATTAAATCTCATCTAAAAGATGGATAACCAAAATGTTTCTTTCATATCCAAATAATAATTGATTTGTCATCATTCCACATGGATGAATTTTTAGTATCAATTGATTTTGGCAGTTCAAGCAACCATGCATAGACGCACTTATATAAGTAGTGACACTAGAATTTATTCACCAAATGTGTTTTGGTATTGAAACTAAATTAACCATAGAACAAACTAAGGTGAGAAGTGTACTTGTTTTTATACGTGAAACGTGATATTTAGTATAGTCTATCTTTGTGTATTCTAGATTTTTACCAAAGTAGTAGTCAAACGATTTATCCTTTTCAGGTTTTTTATGTTTCTTTTGAGCTGAACCAGTCGTAGCTTCCTTATTCTTTAACTTGTCATTGGAGATACTTGTCAAGTGAGCACTTTTAGTTCTTTCTTATTTTAGTCTTTCTTCTTTTTGCACACAATATGAAAATGAGTTCATTAAGAGTCAGTTTCTCCCTTTTTGGTAGTCGTAACTAAACTTAATTAGTCGAATTGTGTAGGAATAAAAATTAAAACTAAATGCAAGCAAGTCATTAGACAACTCTAACACATTTAGTTTTAAAGCAAGATAAGACACATCCATGATATACCCCCGTATGATTTCTTTAGTCTTATACTTTAGTGAAACCAAACCTTAACGCCTTTTGCAAAGTATTTTTCAATTTTTTTTAAAAAAATCTTCGGCAGTAGTTATCTTATTGGACACGATGTCCCTAAATGTTATTGAAATTCCACACTTGATCATAAGACTTATGTGGTTTGAACCATCACACTTATCTGAGTCCCCTTTTTGTTACCAAAACTCTTATCTGAAAGAGTAGTGGGTCGTTCAATCCTTAACACAAGGTCTAGGTCAATGCCGCCAAGAACGATACCAACATTCTCTTTTCAACCCTTAAAATTTGGTTCCATAAGCACATGAATTGAATTGATGTTGTCAAATATTGTAGAAGCAGGTGGATTAATCAAATAGAGAACTTAAAACTAAGTAACATGTTCGTATGAGAATCCATATTGGACAATCAATAATTTCAAATAGTGGTAAACCCCGTGATAAAAGACCGAACACAACATTGATATTTAGCTTTCGAACATAAATATCAACTTGTAAGTGATATTCTTTATGTAGTAATCAAATATTGACAATAAACTATGTCAAACAATAAATATATCTTTGGATCGATTTATTATTTACATAAGATAAACTTCATACTTGTCACATATTTATTACCACACGTGTGCATATAATTCTGTCAAATATTTACGTTCAATTGCGCCGGCGTATATCCACACGAATTATATACATACAACCATCATAATATTTCTAATAAATTAATGTAGGCAAAAAGATGTTACTTTGGTAATATATTGTTTCAACTAATCTATTTTAGAAAATTAGTAACTCAAAAGGAACTTTACGTACTAATGCCCTGTTTGAGCCAAATTATTGTAGAATGAAAATGAAAAATATAGTCGTTATTGGGACCCACATAAGAGATAGAAAATTTGAATTTAAATGTTGATGTGATGGATAACGGTCATATTTTTCATTTTAGTGAGGAAAAAATATGGCTCAAACGGGGCCTTAAGTTAGTTTCGTCCAAAAGCTCTTCTATAAGAA
>CAIGRE010200297.1:0-15028 GCA_903798275.1 Fraxinus angustifolia subsp. syriaca
ATTTTTGAAACAAGTATTTTAATAGTCAGTTTCTATTTTGTCAATTTTATCTCAATTTTAGTATTTTTGCAAATTGTGGGACTTTGCTTATTATATTTGACATTGACTCTTGGATGAGAAATTATTCAAATGATGTTTCCGCATTTAGTGTTAATTAGCTGTAGTTTTGAAAAATAAATGTTTACGCATTTTGGCGTGTATTGAGGAAAATTATTTACAGCATATTTTGACTTAAGTTACGCCTTGTGTTTATGGAAATTTGGGGCATTACAACTATCAGAAATTTCATGCCAAGGCGAAAATGTAATAAATAGACACATTTGTAATTTCATATTTAATGTTATGCATAACAAATGAATTCTCAAGTCATATTCTCTACAAAGGAAACGCTAGTACATCGAATTTAGAGTAAGACATGAATTTAAAAGAGATTAAAAGAAAATCTATCTCTATTACTATAAGAAACGTCTCTGAAAGGTTAGTCAAATGAATCTCCTACAACAAAAATTATAGATACTACAATTAAAAGGGACCTCTTTGAGAGTCATCATACACCAACAGAAACTGATGCTCAGTTTACTCACAGTGTGTGTTGCTAGAGATGATGACTTGAAGCTCTTCATTTCCCATCTCTCGTTGCTCTTCATGAATTAGCATAATAGATTTTACGGTTGATACATTGCACGAATGTACCTCAATCACAAGTAATGTTGGAATATCTCCTAAACAAAACGGGATCATCTCCAAATTGTAACAATTTTTCAGCACTAATCGTTGAAGTCTAGGCAAATGATCACTAGAGACATTCCATTGCTCAATTTCTTCCCCATTTAGTTCCAAGAATTTGAGTCGTTGGAACTCACCTTCCCTTGTGTCCCATTGCTTGGCATCAAGGGATCCATATTGCAATTTGAGAACCTCAAGTTTCTGTAACCTCCCAATTACACTCATTTGTTCTGTGGACAAAGAAGTGCTACTTAGAGTTAATTTCTTGACATGCAAGGGCAAATTAATCCAATTGGGACCAAAATCCCTCCCCTTAGAACCAACAAATTTTAAACTGAACGATTCCAGCTGATTAAGAAATTCAAATGAAAGAAATGGCAAGTAGGCTGGACATGGATCCTGAAATACTTCAACTTGGCATTTTAGTCTCCGTAGATTTGGTGAACATCTCAAAATTTCCTTATCCTTACTATCACGAATAGAAAGAAGAGAAATATGTTGTAGGTTATATATTTGGAAGCTCTCATCCTTAGTTGCTCGCCAGTGGCTAGATTTACTGAAGTATGCACCGCCCGTGTAATTCAGAATTCTCAAATTAGTCATATTAAGAAGGATGCCAGGTATTTCAACTTCTTTGGCATTGTCCAAAAAAAGAAATTCTATTTTGTGGAGGCTTTCGATTGATTTCAGTGAAAATATATTTGGACCTGCTAAGTACCTCAGCTGAACTAGTGTAAATATCTGTGAACCTGCCAAGTACCTCAATGCAGCCATTGGTTCAATTTCTTCAGTTTGATAATAAAATCCCAAGTCCGAGTGTGACAAGTCCAAGACCCTGCGGCCTAACAAGAAGCACACACGTTCTCCAACAGGTCTTCAGTAAGAATGATATGATCATCATAGATCATTATTGTCCAGAGCAGCATGCCAGCATCATTGATATGATATAAAAAAATAGCCACCATTATCAGTAGGATATAAAAGAAATTGTAAAAGATGACAGAGAAAAGACAAGAGACAGAGAACTTACTTTTCGGTCACCTTCAGAAATTTTTGTTCTTTAGCTATCCTCAAGCACATACCATGCAATAGATCATGAATATTACAAGTTTTAACACCACCGTCAGATCTTTTTTCTACCACTAGGACCAGGCTTCTATCAATTAGGTCCATCAAATATCCCTGTGCCACATCCTCTGGATGCGTGTTTGCTTCTTTCTTTATAAATCCTTCGGCAATCCATAGTGATATCAACTTGCGCACTGGGATTTTTTTGTATGCATCAAATACTCCAAAGTAAAGAAAACATGGTTTCAAATGTGCTGGCAAATGCTTGTAACTAAGTTCTAGTATCTGGATGCAATTGTTTGAGTCTTCATATATGTGCGAATTTAAACTCCCTACAATTCCTTGCCACAAGTATACTTTCTTCTCCATGTTTGCAAGAACTGCAGCTATCACAACGACTGCAAGAGGCAGTCCCAGGCAATTTGCTGCAATTTGCTTCCCAATGTCCAGCAATTCTGGAGGGCAATGTTCTTTCTCGAACACTTTCCATTGTAGTAATTCCCAACATTCAGCTGGGGACATGAAAGGAAGTTTATTAATGACACTATTAGGAGAAGCTTGCACACCAACTTCTTTGTGCCGAGTGGTGAATAAGATTCTACTTCCTGTACTGTCATCTGGAAAATATCTTTTCAAATCATTCCAAAGTTCGGTATCCCATATATCATCCATGACGATAAGATATCTCCTTCCCTTTAAACTTCTGTAAAGCTCTTCAACCAAACTTTCTTCCTCCATTTTCTTAATCTTTTCTTTGTTTAAGTGGCTTATTGACCTCAATATTTCAATCAGCATGTTTCTAGTCTGATATGTTTGAGAAACAACACACCAAGCACGCTTGTCAAAATGATAAACAATGGATTCATCATTGTACAGTTTTTTGGCTAAACTTGTCTTACCGAGTCCAGGCATCCCAAAGATGGTAATAATTTGTAGCTTGTTTAGTCCTCCAACAAGTTGGTCTGCAATTTTAGTTGCCTCATTCTTGAACCCAATAAATATGTCTTCTGAATTGGGAGGTGACAATAATTGTTCACCAGGATATTTTATAGCTTCTTGTATTCCAGCATCAATATTTTTCTGCTTTTCTTTGATAGCTATCCTAGTAAGCCTAAACCTTTCCATGAATTGAGGGAGCCTGAGGGTGAGATACCAAACAGGAGGATAAGAGTTAATGACATAATCAATTTCATAGGCTATGTCTACTATTCCCATCACAATCTCTTCAACTTTCGTCTTTGCCTGCGACACTAGATCTTTGACTGAGGATGTTAACAACGTTAGCTCCTCATTGAGTGTGAAGATTTGATTGTGCACAACATCAATAGTGTAAGTCCTGTGATTCATTAGGTTGTTGAGATCATCAAGGAGGGTATCCACAATGAAGAGTGAAACCACACGTGTCCTTGGAGTCGTAATACTTGGCAACTTGAAGACTGTGATGCAGTGCTCCATAATCTTAGTTTTCAATAGCTCAAACTTTGATAACAAATCAGATATAGACAGATCCAATACTCCAGTCATCATGACTGGATCATTCCAGGTGAATAAGAAGGAAAATAAGAAATTTCCTACCTCGTTGACCAGAGCTTCCATATCAGTCAATATGTTCTCGGTTAGGACCACCGCAATGGGATGTGATATTGGTGTATCCCCAAGAAATATGATTAGCAATTGAAGCTCTGTCTCAAGAATTTTGATTGATTGCTTGACTGAAAAAATTGAATCTGTCTCAAGACTCTGTGTTTCTTCTAAAATTTGGAGGAGAAACTTGATAAACACCACAAGTTCATTATGGTAGGGAATAGTGATCTTCGACATTTGTTGCTTTGGGACTGCGAAGAATACTTTAAGCTCTTCCACAACGACACAAAACTTTTCAAAAACTTTTTGTATTCTTCTCTATTTTTGGATCCGCAACGCCATGCTGCAAATTGAAGTCTACTAAGTAAATTCATTACATGGTTTTGCTCGAAGAAAAAGTTATTTATGTAGTCGGCAGAAATTGGAATGAGTCTTGAATGCCCACGAAATGATTCAAAACTTACGTTCTTGTCTAATTCACAATACAAGAAATCTAGGAAATTCTGATCTTCTAAAACTTTGGAAATACGGAAAGTAGAGATGTACATGATTTTTGGTTTCAACTATGACTGAACCATTGATGACAGACAGGGCGGGAGCAGAAGATTGACGGATTGAAGGGAAAGAAGGACAATAATTCTTAATGTACAGGAAAAAAATGTTTATAGAATCTTTACCTATACTCACATGAGTGGTCCCGCAAGATAATAAAAAATGGCAAAAAAATCCCACCCACCCCCTTATTGTGAGGTATCTGTCGGGGGTATGTGAACCCCCGTTAAAAGTACTACCGAGCTTCGTGTACCGGGTAGGGGTTGACCGAATCTCCACTGACACCTCACAATAATTAACATCTGCAGTCTTCAATTTTTTTAAATCCAAAAATATTTTCATGTATTTTCGAAATTTGTTCGAACTTTAACTAAAGTGAAAAAAGAGTCTAAAAAATAACAAACTGGAAATGTTTCTTCAACTATCAATACTGATTTTATTTTTATTTTTTTAATCAAAGTAATTCTTTCTATGAATAACACGTTTTCAATGAGATGCATGATCAACTTCCATTCAAATCCTGCTTTTTGATATGTTTCTAAAAATAAAATAACTACTTTCATGTATCTAATAATAGCACCAGTAGATATGTCCTCACTTTACAACATTTGCCTACTTTATTATAATAGCAGATATATATTGTACTAAATAATCATATCAAAAAAGAACACAAAATTCATAATGTCAGAAAATAGTGAATACTACTTGTTGATCCATTCAAATGTGTAGTTGAAAATGAAGTTTGATCACATTAATACTTAATTAAAAAAAGTGCACATTGTTCCTTTTAGAGATCATTTTATCTACCAATGTGGGACAAATGACTTCATTCACCCACAAATTTCAAATTTCAATGCCTCCAATAATTCTGAAGCTTAAATGAGTAACTTCCGATCTCGATTTCCCATTAACTTGATATTGTTTTTGAGAAATCAAATATATTAAGTTGAGAATGATGAAGAAAACAGTACCAAAGAAGGAAGCTAAAAAAGAGATTGTATTGGTGAATAAAATGGAGTAAAAGATGAATTTGTAATTGATTAATTTACAAGATTATAAGGCCATCAACATATACAAGATGCTGGAGTAAGGAGCAAGAAAAAAAATTACACGTGAAGAATCAATACAATACAACAAACTACACAATCCGGTGAGTGCAGATACAGTAAGTTGGAATAAGTGCAGACACGGTAAGTGAACTAGAAACTGGTAAGTTGGCTTAATCTGGTTAGTCCAGCAGAATCCGGTGAGTGAGGTTGGCGAGAGCGTAGAATGGATGTGTATGATGATTATGAATTTAATAGTGATATGGATGATGGTGCATCAATGGTGGGTGATATGGGTAGGATGAGAAATAGAGGAGGTAGGTTTGAAAGAAGGGGTACAAGTCATTTTGGAGATGAAGTGGACGGGAATATGGGCAATATTAAGATGTCAATTCTACCGTTTAAGTGAATGAGTGATTCATAGGCTTATCTATAGTGGGAGAAGAAGGTAGAGTTGATATTTAATTGCCATAACTATTCAAAGGAAAAGAAGGTGAAAATAGCATTTCTTGAGTTTGTTGACTATGCTATAAATTGGTGGGATCAAGTGGTTACATCAAGGAGGAGGAATCGAGAACGAGCGGTGAGTACTTGGGATGAGTTGAAAACTATCACGTGGAAGAAATTCGTGCCTAGTCACTATTATAGGGAGCTATACCAAAATGGCAAAGTTATATCAAGGATCGAGGAGTGTAGAATACTACTATAAGGAGATGAAAATTTTGATGATTAGGACGAATGCGAAAGAGGATCAGGAAGCTACCATGGCTCATTTCTTAAATAGGTTGAATAGAGACATTGATAATGTTGTGGAGTTGTAGCATTATGTGGAGATCGAAGACATGTTGTATGTGGCAATGAAGGTGGATAAACAGTTGAAGAGGAAGAGGACAGCTAAGCCACCATTGGGTGCATCGGGTTCTAATTCATCTTGGAAACTGTCAGCCCCTTAAAGGTTGCAATGCGCAATGGCATGAGAACACCTTGCACTCATGCTGGGACATTGTGGGAATGGTGTGTTGATGGTGCACACTTCGGATTCAAAGTAAGGAAAATGTAGGAAAGATGCTTTAGTTTGGTGGTGTTAGATTGTTGTAGCTTAGCAAGACATGCGTTGGTCCAGCTTACTATTCATGGGTAAAGAGTTGCAGACAGACAACGTATGGGCTGAAGTCCACAAATTTGGGTGTCCAATTGGAGAACATGTCTGGCACATGTGTTGGGCAGTTTTCGGAGTCCAGACTAGTGGAAAGTGTGGGCAGTTGCTAGAACTAGTTGAGGGATGCAAGTTCTAGCAATTTTAGGCCAACTGGGTTGGTTTATTCCTTAGGCAGTTGGGGATGTCAACTGCATACGATTTTGATCTATAAATACTAAAGGCCAGACCTGTTGAGACACAAGAGTGTTGTGATCTTTCAATGTCTTCCAACGTGTCTTGTATTATTGTTGAGTAATAAACAAGTTGGGTTTTCCTGTAAATATTGTGTTCTGTTGCTTTTTACTTCGTGTGGGTATGTTGTGTAAATTCAGGTTGGCTGACTAAGTGTGACTTAGTGTCATCATAGGTCGAAAAACTTGGAATTCGTCCCTGTGATAGAAACCGAGGTGGATTAACAAAGGTTAAGGAGCTGTTTCGAAAGGAATGATTGAAATGCCAAGGGAAAAAGATGATGGAGCTTGCAAAATAACTCCTAAAATAGAGCCACAACCAGCTAGAAATTGGGATATCAAGTGCTTCAGGTGCTTGGGAATTGGACACATCGCTTATCAATGCCCAAACAAAATGATGATGATCGTGCGTAATGGAGAGGTAGTGAGGATGATTATGAAAGCATGCCGACATTGGAGGACGTTAGTGAATGAGATAGCACAGAATTTGTTGTTGACGAGTTACTGGTCACGAGACGAGCTCTCAGCACTTAAATTAAGACGGATGACTTGGAGTAGCAAAGGGAAAACATATTCCATACACGATGCCACGTTAACAATACGGTATGTATCATGATCATTGATGGAGGAAGCTGTACTAATGTGGCTAGCACAAATCTTGTAGAAAAATTGGTGTTAACCTTATTAAGACACCCTAGACCATATAGGTTACAATGGCTGAATGATAGTGGGAAAGCTAAGGTGAATAAGAGGGTGTTGATCAACTTATCAATTGGTAGGTATAAAGATGAGATTATGTGTGATGTGGTACCTATGCATGCAGGGCATATTTTGTTGGATAGACCATGACAATATGATAAAAAGGTTGTTCATGATGGGTACAAGAATCTATACAACTTTGTTAAGGATGGGAGGTCCATCACCCTTGCGCCATTGACACCGGCACAAGAGTAAGAAAACCAAATCAAATTGAAAAATAAATTGAAAAATGAGGAAAAAATAAAAGTAAAAGAGTTAGAAAAAATGAGAGAAAATAGTTAGATGGCGAGTACGTGAGGGAAAGCATGAGTCTATGCGCCATTCCAGTGTTACTTGTGCTAAAGAAATGTGGGACTTGGAAGATGCATGTGGATTGCAGAGCCATTAACAACAAAACGGTAAAGTATCATCATCCTATTCTTAGGTTAGATGATATGTTGGATGAATTGCATGTTGCTTGCATGTTTGGTAAAATTAGTCTTAAAAGTGGATACCATCAAATTCGAATGAGGGAATGTGAAAAGTGGAAAATTGCTTTTAAAACTAAATATGATTTATATGAATGGTTAGTGATGCTATTTGAAATTACTATGCACCAAGCACTTTCATGCGATTGATGAATCATGTCTTACGTACTTTTATAGGTAAATTTGTTGTTGTGTATTTTGATGACATCTTAGTATATCGCAAGGATGATCCTTAATGAGTATGTAGAACATCTTAAGAGTGTACTTGTGGTTTTAAAAAAAGAACAACTCTATGCTAATTTCAAGAAGTGTACGTTTTGCATGGAAAATGTTATTTTCTTAGGATTTGTAGTGGATGCTAATAGGGTAGAAAGTAGATGAGGAGAAAATAAAAGCTATTAAAGAATGGCCACACCTAAAAGCATAACTGAAGTTATGAGTTTTTATGGATTAACTAGTTTTTATAGGCGTTTTGTGAAATTCTTTTAGCACAATCACTGCACCACTCATAGAGATTGTTAAGAAGAGTGTGGGGGTTTCATTGGGTGATGAACAAAAGCATGCATTCAATACAATTAAGGGTATGTTGTGTAAGACACCGGTTTTAGCAGTTCCTAACTTTGACAAAACTTTCGAGATTGAGTGTGATGTATCAGGAATAGGTATTGGAGCAGTTTTAATGCAAGACAAAAGATCGATAGCCTATTTCAGCAAAAAGCTAAGTGGAGCAGCGCTAAATTATCCCACCTATGACAAGGAACTATATTCACTTGTTCGAGCTTTTGAGACACGGCAGCACTACCTATGGCCTAAAGAGTGTGTGATACACACGGACCATGAATCATTGAAACATTTACAGGTTCACGGTAAGTTAAACAAAAGGCATGCAAGGTGGATGGACTTGTAGAGACATTTCTATATGTCATCCGGTACAAGAAATGTAAGGAAAATATGGTAGCGGATGCATTGTCTCGAAGGTATATGATATTAACTTCTCTTAGTGCTAAATTGCTTGGTTTTGAATATATTAAGGACAATCTCTACGGTATCAGGTATCCTAAATCACTTCTTAAAAGTCTCCAGTTTACTCTATTTAATACGTGTCGGCCACATGGATGCCCTCCAACTAATACTATAGTCTATGGGCCACTCTTACATCATCTAGATACTATGATGGCATCCAATTGCATCCATTATCCTTTCAACATGAATAACATAAGGATATCCCATCTATACATATTAATCCCATATTTACATGAATAACATGGGGATATGCCATTTCTTAATCTTTCTTATAAAAGCAGAAGCAATGAAAAATCAGGAATTAAAAAGAACTTTTCCTTACATAATGAAGAGAAGATTAATTGGAGAAGAAGTGTTACATGCTGAAAATAAATTTTCAGTTGACCGAAAAACACAGAGTATGTTTGCCTAAGAAGATCTTGGATTTTGCAAAGGGAAAAAAGGCTAAAGATGTCTAAGGCCCCTTTTTATATAGAATGAGATCCAACCACAACAGTCAGACAAGATTAACTCAATCTTGAATGTCTATCTTTCCCTTCCATTTGAACTATAGAAGCTTAAAGGGCTCTACATCAAATTTGAATCAAGGATACATATCAACTACTGTAGGCATAGGATCATCATCCCTGACAGATGTAACATATAATACATGTATTGAAAATGAGAATGGGTCTCGTTGCTGTATTTTGGGAAGGAGAGACATTTCAAATCGTTGATGCACACTATGTCTTTCATTAGTTATGCTTCACCTTAGCTTCAAGGGGTTCAACACGTAATAATTCTACAATCAACAGACTTATCACTGGCTTCAACTAGTCAATAGGCTTGTCATCAATGTAAAGGCATTGCCTAAATGGATTTTAGCCTTATCACATGCATCAACTACTTCAACGGACTTGCCTTTAACACAAGGGCATCACCTAAGTGAATTTTAGTCTTATCATAGAATTATACTACTTCAATAGGCTCGTCCTTAATATAAATGCATCACCTCAGTTAATCTTAGCCTAATCAAAGGCTTCAATTACTTCAACAGGATCACCCTCAACGCAATGAGTTCTCTTAAGTGAATTCCCGCCTTATCACAAGCTTCAACTACTTCAATAGACTCTCCCTCAATGCAAAAGCATAGCCTAATTAAATTCTAGCCTTATTACGTTCTTCAACTACTTCAACAAACTCGTCCTCAACATAAGGGCATCACCTAAGTAAATTTCAGATGTACCATAGGCTTCAACTACTTCAAAAGGCTAGTCCTCAATGAAAGGGTATTTGTCTAAGTGAATTTCATCCTTATTATAGGATTCAACTACTTCAACAAGCTCGCCCTCAATGCAAGGGCATCGCCTAAGTGCATTTCATCTACTTCAACAAGCTCGTTCCCAATAAAAAAGATTCATCAATGATCACATTCACATATTGCCGTGAAAGTTTACTCATACTCAACATTGTAAGTCCAAGCATTATATAAATAACCATGCTCTTACTTGGAAGACTATCTAGGTTGTTTATCCGTAGTTGGGAAGCATTAGAAAAGCACAAGTTCAAGCAATGTGATATAGCTCACTCCACATAGCACTGCTTCTTCAAAGAACAAAAAATGCAATAACACATCTTAGCTTATTGTTGACGCATTATATGAATATCCATACATAGACATGTGGGACTAATGTTACGCCTCTTTCGATGAGACTCCAAGTACGACCATGTGGCACCCACATGGCACACAAACCTAGGCCATAATATACATTGTTATACATAAGTAGCATTTTTAGCTAAACTCTATAAGGAGGCTGAAACCCTTTTGGAAAGGCTGAACTTATTTGTTAGAGCTAACCCCATATGAAGAGGTTCAACTTAATGGACAAGACGAGGCTGGTAGGGACTCTTTAGAGGATTTTTTATACAAAATCTTTAACGAATGATTGATGTGACAAGTCACTTCAATAGCCACTCTACTAAGTTAATAGGTCAAGTCCAATCTCCACGAGTCAGGTTTAGGGTGTTAAAAAGGTCATAACATTAAATGCGCTTAAATGATTGACGCCCATGATATGATGCCTCGGCCGTGTAGATGAGGCCATGTGTCTTTGGATCTAACGGCTCTTACTCATCATCTTTTACTATAAAAGCTCACACATTATGTCATTACAAAGGTAATAGAAGTTTAGACTCTCGTGTTTTAACTTTGCTCTCGATGTTTAGTCATATACTTTCCCAAAGTCGAACCCCTTTTTCACAAGTGGTTCATGTCTTGTACACAATTTATTTTAGTATACAAGAGTAGTCTTATGTGGATTGAGAGGTCTTAATATCTGTTGGTTATGTCGTCCCTAAATTTTTCGAGGTCAACAATTACCATGTTGTCACCAATCTTTTCCCGTGTCCCCTAGGACGTTCTTGCGCTATTGATTCTCATGTTGCGTATATAAACAAAAAGTCAACCCTCATTCCCTTCTTTCAGGTGTGTGTCTAGATTGGTTGGTTTATATACATGCATATCTATGTATGTATAGCAAATTTGGCTAAATGGGTTGAAAGCAATGAAGGGGATGAGAATAAAGTTTTGATTGTGGTCGTATTGTGTTTTTCGGTTAGAATGGAGAAGAATATTAAGAAGATGGGGGTAGGGATAAGGATATGGGTGAGAGTGGGGATGTGATGGGATGGGTGAGAGTGTTGAAGATGATAAAGATAGAAGATTTGGGGGTGGGGTTGGTGGCAGATTTTCTATAGTTTAATTATTTTAATTGTTAATAATTGAAAATTATAAAATTGATCATAATATGTCAAGTTTTTTTTTTTTTTTCTTTGATCAACTAACGACCAAGGCCCTATTTGATAGCTTAGAAAATGGGTGGAAAAAGAAAATGTTTTCCAACTTTAGCCAATTAAGGGTGTTTGATAGCACAAATTTGTCTGACTTTTGTTTTTCCCGCATTTTTCTATGTACAACCATTTAATGCACATTTGCTTGATTTTGTTTTCCCACCTATTAGGTGGGAAAGCAATTTCCACNACCTGTTTGATAGAAAAATTTTCCTCTAAATTTTTTCACATTTTGGAGGAAAAATTTTTCTTGTTGTTTTGATTGGAATTGATTTTCCAGGTTCTTAGGTATTTTGTTTTTTACAATTGAAAAAAATTCTATCAACAATAGTAATTTTTTTTTCCCTTTAATGGACAATTTTCATGCAAAACAAAGTCAAACAAATTGTATTCAGTATGGTAATTTTTTCTATTTTTTAATTTTTTTTTACTTTTTGGTAATTGGAACAAATTCTAGACCCAATAGTAGAAAAAATTATCACTTTAATGAACAATTTCCATAAAAAAAGAAGACAAACAGACACCAAACTTTCAATATTTTTCAGGTGAAAAATTATACCAATCAAACACAATTAATTACAATTCCCAATAAAACAAATTCTTGACAATTCAATTCTCAGTAAAACATTTTCTTTCTATCAATTTTCCACATTTGCAATCAAACGGACCCTAACTGTATGAAAACCATCAATTTTCTGTTGTACTGCAACTATTTTAAAGGTTTGAGATTGTGGGTAGCACATATAAAATGTTTGGATAAAGTCTATAAGAAAATGAAAAACCAGTAACAATTATCCTTAAAATAAATTGAACCATTAAATCTATCAAGGAAAAATGTTTTTATTCGACGATAACAATTGTTAGAATAAAGATTGGACTACAATCGACTTAGATCAATATTAGGTAAGGATGTAGCTTGTAAAGGACGCGAGAATTTGAGCTACTTAGAAACACGTACCACGTCCTATATCCTATGAAAGGGCTGCAATAGTAAACAAGCATTTGACACATACTTATCAGAGTCAAACCATGAATACTTCTCATAGTGTCAAATTCTACAAGTTCAATGGACATTCCGAGTGTTATTATAAATCCCAAGATATATGCATTAGCTCGTTGTTAAAATTGAATAGGGAATACCCAACAATATTGCAAGAATTTAAATAAAACTATAAAAGTAAGTGCCTATTTTTGATACCCATTTTTAGCAATGAAAATTGATAAAAGTTTGTGAGTCTCATGTATGATTTAATAAAAAAATAGTTGATGAATAAAACGTTATTCAACATAAATTTTGATCGTTCATTTATAAACTTAAATGTTGATAAATTCTTCCCTTACGGAGGCAATAATGCAGCAACCTTCTTCACGCCTGGAACCACTGAGTCATTTCTTCAAACCTAATGCTTGTCCATTGTTTCCGAATAGGCCATCGAGATGACTCACATCGCCCCAAGATTTAATGCTCCATTTATCCTCTTCAAACAAGTGAAAAACATTAACCGAAGTATTAAGAACATTCTTAGCAGACATCCCATTTGAGCCCCGTCTATGAAGTTCTTCGATGGTAGCGCCATGCGTGACTACAACTACTCGTTCGCCTCTGTGTTTCTTCACAATTCTCTTCAACGCTAACGTACAGCGTTCATACAGTTGATTAAGACTTTCTCCACCAACAGGAATTTCTTGATCCCTACTACGAGATAAAAATGCTTTGTGAGCCTCAGGTCTGATTTTGCCTGCCTCGTGGAACACAACACCATGAAGATCACCCATATGCCTCTCCCTCAAGTCTTGATCTTTAAAAACCTCAACCACCCCACAGCAATTTGCTATCATCTCGGCTGTATCATACGCTCGTTTCAAGTCCGATGAGTATACTGCAGATATTTTAGGTTCCTTTGACATTCGCACAGCCACTGCAGCCGCTTGCTTCCTCCCAACATCATTTAAGTTCACATCGAGCTGCCCCTGAATTCTTCGCTCAGCATTCCATTCAGTTTCACCGTGACGAACAACAATAATCTCGGTATAATCAGGTGCAACAGCTTCAATTTCACCACCTCCATCACAATCAGGTTGAGGTAAAGTCAAATCCCTGGAAGTGAGATCGGCCATCGAATTACAAAGGATCAAGCTTTTGCCTTGGTTATTGTCTACACGATACTATCAAAACCTCTTTAGGATGGGAGGATTGAAGAAATAGAGAAAAAAATGAACAGGGGAGTGAGATTAGAAAAAATAATATATGACACTTTCAAAATGCCAGCAATAGTTAATATAGGAGAAAAATCATCTAAAAAACTTATATCTTGCTTTTGTATAACAACTTGGAATAAACAACCTAACTAAATAATTTAAAAAGTTACTTCAACGGCGAATTTGGTGTGGTCATTGTTTATATGTTAATCAAAGAGAAGGGCAAGTTGGATTAATATTTAAATAGCCGGAACCTTGACTAGTATTATAATGATTTTGAAAATGGTCGTTAAATACAGTGCATTAAATTTAGAATCGTGTGCATACTACACAATTAGGTAATAATATATTATGCCAAGATGGAGTATTGAAATCGTATATGTTTATTTTCCATTTATTCGGAGAACGAGTTGGAATGAATCAAATATTCCTTTTTTCATTGTTCCTCACGTTTCTCGTACGTCTTACATCCAAAATACTTAAATTAGCTTATTGACTTGACTGTCAGAATATTCAATGCCTCTTCTCCCACCTCCAAAAAAGATAACACTTGTCCAATTGTGAAGGAGATAGACTATGTAGACATGAGTGGAGTGGGATCTATTGGTCACATCACTAGTGAAGAAATCGAGGTCAACTTTTTGAAGGATGTCCAATTCTCATAACCTTGCCCTCATGCAGTGGGCCTCGCTTCAACAACGGCTCAGCTTTATCGAAAGCTACCCAATTCTCAAAGCCTCGCCCTCAAATAATGGCATTGCCTAAACAAAGCTGCCCAATTCTCAGAGTCTCTCCCCTGAGCAAGGGCATTGCCTCAACAACAATTCAACTTTGTCGAAAGATGCATCTCAGAGCCTCACTCTCAAGCAAGGACCTCAACTCTGCATCATTTACATTCGCACAAGCTGACATAAAAAGTCTTCACACGCCATCAACAAAGTCTACGCATTATAAAAATATCCATTTTCGACTGGGAACCTAATTATGTTACATTGTCTCTCCACAAATAAAGGGTCAACTCAGCAACGCAATTTCAACCAACACAAAGCACTTCTCACCAAGGCGTTACTTTTCCAATCACAAATCATCACATAACATGGATAACCTACCTCAACCTAAAAAAGTCCTATAATCACTCTATCAAGTCATCAATCTATTCCGTACATGCCAAGCCCCAGTTATTGTCAACACGATACTATCAAAACCTCTTTAGGATGGGAGGATTGAAGAAATAGAGAAAAAAATGAACAGAGGAGTGAGATTGGAAAAAATAATATATTACACTTTCAAAATGCCAGCTATAGTTAATATAGGAGAAAAATCATCTAAAAAACTTATATCTTGCTTTTGTATAACAACTTAGAATAAACAACCTAACTAAATAAT
>CAIGRE010200300.1:0-18834 GCA_903798275.1 Fraxinus angustifolia subsp. syriaca
AAACTTAAAAAAAAAAAAAAAAAAAATTAACGAAATCCTTATTTTTGTTTTTATTTACCTATCTATAGACCTTTTATAGCCCCCTCTCTCAATCTTTCAATCAAATCTTCTCCAGGCTCGTTCTCGGGATCCTCCTCCTCCTCAATGATCCTAATTAGTTGATTTACGTCATCAATCCCGTTTGACAGTTTGAGTTATCTCATCATTTGATGCCATTCCTGAATCTCTAAACTAGAATATGAGATTACTTTCCAGAGGTACATTCCCCAATACTCTATAATGGCATTTCAAAAATCTGCATACCTCCTACATCATGATGATTACCCCATGGAATTATTGATCCCATTTACTAAAAGAAAAGTTTTTCAATACGCTCTCTCCATGCAGTGTTAAAGCATCCAAGAGATGTTGTATAACCTGTCGATCGCTAATTTGATAGGTTGCATTACTAGCTGGCACCCAACACTCATAAACACTTTGTATATAATCTTACAAATATAGGGAATCATCAACTTCAAAATCTAAATACGCCTAATTTCCATTTCTAGGACGCTCACTAGATTACTTTTTTTTAATGAACTTTGTGTACCTGGGTTAAAAATGTGGATGATTGATGGATGAGGACTGCTGAGAAGAAATCAAATCCTTAGCCAATCATTTTTTTAGGCATCGGTAATGTCTATAAAATCAATTTTAAAACCTTGAGGTCTAATACCAAGCTGTAATGTCCCGAATCTTGAGTCTGATTTGCTACTAACATGCATTCTTGGGATTTCGGTTTTTTTTTTTTTTAAAGAAATGGTTAAATTAAATTTTTAACAAACTTATTCTCTTTTGCCTCGACCCATATGTAACATAATGTTCACACATACTTGGATTTTCAATTGAATTCTAAATGTCGTGAAATTTATATAATATATTTATAACATATCTAATAATCACATATTAAAATTTCAGAGTTTTTCAACAAAATTTAGCCACTTAATAAATTGTTCAAACTCATGTTACCAATTGTTCTCCGATGCACTTGTCGAGAAATGAAAAAGATTGCAAAGTCCACACTTCATCTTTTTCTGTAAACCACACCTACACCATACGCTCGCTGCCACTATCATCGCCACCTCTCGCAACAGTGCCATCGACACACTACATGCCAAAAATCAATAACCATGCTATTTATACAATCAAATTATTGACAAATAGGTTGACCGACACTCATAATGGGGGGTCCACTTTTTATTTATTTATTTTAAGCAAGCAGGGCCCGTACGCATGTTAGAGGTTGTCAACTTCGATTGTCAACCTCGATTACACAAATGGAATTTCCCAAAAATCAAACACACCATACCATCCATTCACATAACCCACACACCACATAATCATACCCATTAAACCAGTTATATCGCCGGCAACCCCAAGCTCACATTGGCACCGTCTTTACATTTCAGCAGTAACCAGTTCTTATATGCGATCCATTTCCCTGTGTATGCTTCAATTTGTGAATAGACATGTTAGTTGAATAGAGAAAAAAAAAAAAAAGTCCAAACATTCAAAGAAGTGAAAAAAATAATTAGATTTTTGTTATTGCTTGCAGGATTCTGGCCTACTCTATTCTCGTTGATGGAATCAACCGTTCGTGAAATTCAATTGTCACCTTTCATCTTAATCGTGCCAACTTGAAGATCATGACTAGGACATCATTTTTTTTCTTTTATCTCGTGACTTGTCATTCACTTTTATGTTGAACTTGTGCTTTTATTATAGTGTTCTTGCTTGTCAAATTTAGTTTTTATTAAAAAATTACATTTTTCATTACACTCTTTAATTAATTAAAAAAATATATGAACCTTATAAAATCTCCTACACCAAACCCTTAAGTTGTTACCACGATAGTGTATCATCACCTTCTCCTTGTCGGTACGATTATCCATATTGTAGGGACTATATCGAAGACGTCAATTATCTCTCCAGGAATGTTCCATTCCAACCATGAGACTTTTTTATCAATTCAAACCTCATGCCCAGTCGTTCTCTTACAGAATGTCTGTTCTGGAAGAACCCGTGTCTATCTTATCCTCACAAATTTATATCGCGTCCATATACTTAGAACACATGACCTCCATTTAAAAGATACTTAAGTTGAATACTAGTACCAATTAGACAACTTTTTCAATTGATACCAAAATTCAACTTAAGTATCTCTGAGGGGGAGGTCATGTGTTCGAATATTGGGGACGCAATAGACATTCGTAAAGATAAAATGGACTTAAACTCTACCAGAGTTGACGGTATGTAAGAGAAAGATTGGACACAAGGCTTGGGTCATTATCAAAATGTACATTTTTGTAACGATCCATGTCCCCATGTTCCAAGTCATAAGCTTACATATTGTCCGCTATAGAAGAGTCTGGCATATCTTACCCTTTAGAGCTTTCTATTGCATCCCAGATTCTAACCCAAGATATCTACCTTATGAGAGACTTAAATTGAATTCTAGTACCAATTGGGCAACTTGTCTAACTGGTACCAAGAATCAACTTAAATTTCTCTTAAGGGAAGGTCATGTGTTCAAATCCTACAAACTTGATAGAAATCCATAATGAGTAAAATGAGTTTAGGCTATCTTAGAACGGACAATACATAAGTTATCGGTTTAGACGCAAATGTCGATTCGTTACAAAAATGCACATTTTCGTAACAACCAAACTTTTGTGTCCAAACCATTAACTTGCATACTGTCTGCTCTAGAAAAGCCTAAGCCCATCTTACACTTTACAGATTTCTATTGCGTCCCCAAGATTGAAACACATGACCTCCCTTTAAAAGAGACTTAAGTTGAATTCTAGTACCAAGATTTTGCCCAATTTGTGTCATGATTTAGTTTAAGTCTCTCATAAAGCAGAGATACTATTGAATCATGTGGACGCTACAAAAAGCCATAACGGGTAAAATAGACTAGGCTCTCCTGTAACAGACAGTACATAAGTTAACAACTTATGACATAAAACCCAGGTCGTTACACTTTTGATGGTTGGGCTAGTTCAAAATCATTTCTGGATTGGCTCAAAAATCTTGAAAAATTCTTTGACTTTCATAATTTGTGTGACTCTTATAGAATTTGTCATGCTAATTTGTCACTAAGTAGGATGAGATAAAATAAATTCTAAGTAATAGATATGTCCCATATGTATTACCGAAGTCAATTGTCAAATCAATTTCATTTTATAGTGTAGGCAATTAGGTACGCTCACTGTTAGTGAGTATATAACACGCTTCAAAGAGTTATTGGAAAGTCATTATAGGTATGAAGCTCCCCACATCACAATATCTAGGTTTATTATTGAATCTTGAAATTTTGCCGATAACGTTCCTAAACCCCAATCCTTAGACGAAGCTTATTGTCTGGCCAATCTTGGGTACATATTTTTTCTTCTTCATCAACCACGTACAAAACTAGGCATACCATACCAGTTACTTTCTAAATCTAGCTCTATAGTCCCCCTTTTGATAGAGAGGATGAGAGTTTTAGACTTATCTAATATTCCCTCTCACATCGGTCTTGGACATAATAGACCATGGCGCCATTCTTGAATTACCTAAAGATTACCACCTCAGCCAAACAGTTTCTCTACTCCAGTGTGTGCTTTTAAAGTTGACTTGTTGTGACATTATCGTAAATGATCGGACTTCTTGAGTTGCAAAGATTTCTCTAAGGCAATTATTTGCATATACACTTTTTTTTTATTATCGATATTGATGGTTGCCTACTAATATATTGTGTTAGCTCTTATCTTTGTAACCAATGTCCCTAAATTTCAAGTTCAGTTAAAAAGACAAATAATTTTTAATTATGAAATTTTTTAACTTACTTTAGATGTACAATATAAGCTCGGGGACTTTAATCGTAATTACTATACTTTATTGCATCACTTTGATTCAATTTCCTAAACATATGAAGAAAACGTTTCTAGAGCATTCGTGTAATAATAATAATCAATTTGAATGATCATCATACTTGAATGGAAGTTATGTTTTTAATATAAAAGAATTGTTTTCTTATCAGATACATTCGAGCTTTGTCTACCTCGTCGTAATAGAATTCTCTCAATGGCAGAGAAATAATGGAGATACAAATAAAGATGGAGAATATAGTTTAAATATGATTTTAAAATAGAGTTTAATTCCGATTATAAATATTCACGTTATATAAATTTAATTTTAATATTTTGATAAAATTCTAGTTTAGCAAATAAAAAGTTTATTCATTCTAATTGACAACTTTTGAATATATGTAATATAAATTAATTTTCTTCGTCCTTAATTCTTCTCTATTTTGCACCATTTATTTTCTTAATCATCAACTGTTCTCTGTCAAATATATGCTCATGTGTCATCTGAACTCAAGAATGGCCATGCTTGGCCCCATTTTCTTCGCCTTCACGTTACTTGTCGTCGCCTTGCCGCCTTCCTCAACTTGGTATGCACCAAATATGGGAATGGTGCGGACCACCCTCTCAACATCCTCGGACGCAATGGGGCCCCATCTAATGATGGGCCATGGTGTTTCATCCACGTTGCTTTCGATGATGAAGACAACGACAGTCCATCAATTAATTCTGAATTTGCATTTTTTTTCCTGAATAGAGTCAACTTTTTGGAAGAACATTTTTATGAGTGGTGGCCGGAGTTTCTAGAGCTCTTCCAATGGAATATTTTGACAGCGAATGAATGGTGTGGAAAACACATAAACGAGAAAAAATAATAATTAGAAAGTAGGATCTTTACAACTAGAAAATAAGGGTATATTCCCCTTCTGAAAATTTTCTTATTTTCAGGCTATTTTTAGTTTTCAATTTTCGAAAATATCTAAAAATTGCAGTAGAAAGCAACAGTTCAAAGTTAGATATTCTACCAAAGCAAAATGAGAATGAAGCAAGGATTTGCACCATATAGGCGAGGCGCAATGCCCTTGAGCCTTGGATCTCCCCAAAAAAGAACAATGGTAAAGCAACATGAGCCCTTGATTACAAAGAACACTGCTACAAATTAGTGGGGCCCACACTAATTAGACAGTACTGTAAAATTTACAGCTTTTTAAACACTGTAAGAGTAGTATTTTTGGATTACGAATGGATAGGAGAAAATGTTTAACAACGCTCTAGACGTACTTTGCCCCCATGCAATGAATGATGGTTGCAATAATAATTGCAAAGCCTCGCGAATCAAAATGCCCACATTCATGATTTTCACCTTGCATGAAGTGATAGCTACACCTCCAGCAGGTCTTCTGCTTTGCCTATGGAGGTCTGCCTTATGGCTTACTAGTCACGTACCACAAGTCTAAGTCCCTCGAATAAGGTGGACGATTAGGCTTCAGATTGGGGTACCATTTTTATAATTCTATACATAGAGCCTCACAATACTGAAGGGCCAACGCTAAAGAATATTAAATATTACAAGTTTTTCATAGACGAATTACAAAATAGTTTCGAATCCTATCTATTTCATGCAGAATTAAGTCTTTCATCATCGTCACGTAATTTTTCTAAACACCACTAGTAAGTCGTAAGCTATAATGAATTTCAGACTCAAACTTGAGACTATTGTAACATCCTGAAATCTACGAAGATGCCACATAAGCACCAATTATTAGTTCTTCAAATCAGCACACACGTGATCTTTAAGGATCAAGAAAAATCTTGGAGAGTCAATGTCCACAAGGAAATCAGTCGTGCAAGGAAACAAACTCATTAAGGGGGATATACCATAACGCGATTAGGACTTTACGGATCAATCGGAAGGTGACACATGGAATTAGGGTTGCATCATCTTAACCTAATTCAATGGAAACTCTTTCCCTATAAAAACCATGCACAAGTAATGCAAAAAGTATGTAGTTGTCTAAATTTTATCCAAATATCTATTTGTCTCTCCCATACCCAAATCCTCGTAAACTTGTACCGATAGTCAATCATTTTTTCGGTATGTTGATCTTGGTGTCTGATGATGTTTGTCTAATTATGTAAGAAACATACGGGCAAGGGCGTGTTTGGAGATTTGTTGATAATTGGATCTTATAGACTTTTGAGGTCAACAACGTCGAAGAGATGCAAATGAAAGATTTCTATTAAAGATTATTGTCAAATGGAGAATGAATTCATGGATGTACATGTTAGATCACGAAATAGTAACTGAAATTCAAATTCAAGCATGCATTATGAACAAAAAATTTAGTCACTCGATTCAAGTTTTACCTAAAGATGCACAATAATAAACAAAAACAAAAGAGGAAAAACAAGAAAGGCAAACGGTTGAATATAGGTAATAGACACCTTAAAATAAACTATAACGATCAATACAATATGTTCTAATAAAAGTGGTAGCCATCAATAGATTCACAATAAATTGGTTGTAAGAAGATATATTTAAATAGTATAAAATCTTTATTTTTAACCTGGAATTTGAGTTATGTAATCGCATTTAGTCTGATTATTGAATGAATAGGCGTGTTCGATAGAGATTAAAATTGAAAATTAGCCGTTATTGTTAATTTTTATTTGACGAGTGAGATCCAATAACGACTATATTTTCAATTTTAATTGAATTTTGAGCTGTACCAAACAAGCTCTAAGTGAAACTATGACAAACGACTAATTGATTTTCTTCCCATTATTCTTTTATCCTTTTCTGACTTATTAGTGCCCGTTTGAGCCACATTTTTTCTCATTATAATGAAAAATATGATCGTTATCAATCACATCAATATTAAAATTCAAACTTTCTATCTCTTGTGTGGAACCCATAACGACTATATTTTTCATTTTCATTCTCATTATAATGTGGCTCAAACATGCCCTAATAACTAAACATATTTTTCAATGCATAAAAATATCGATGACTTTAGCTACAATTCTTCATGGCCAAAATTTTTTCTCGAAATATTTTAGGACAAAATATTCATCCTTCTTAATTCTTTAATATGATTCTACGTTCAAGTTATAATTTAAATTATCTTAGATTTTCATCATTTAACAAATTTAGAAGGTGTCACCAATAATTTCCATTTAAAACGTTGTAATTCCCACGCCTAATTGCTTTCTATATAAGTTAAAAAAAAAAAATCTAAATTTCTGTGCTGTAATTATTATTGTGAAAATTAAATTTTATAACAAATAGTCAAAATTACTGGTAGACACAAATCTCTTACTTGAACCCCGAGCCCAAACCCCGAGCCAAACCCACTGAAATCAACGGTAAATATTACGTAGGCGTGGAAAACTGAACGGTTTAGATCAATCTATTTACAGTCCCCACCAATTTGAATTCAAATTAGGTAGAAGTAACGGCACGATTCGGGAGCCTTTGCCTCGGTCCGAACCTAATTTTCTCCACCGGTAAAAATTAATGTCTTATTAATTAACAGAGAGCCACTCTATAATGATATATATTGTTTCATTGTCTCAACTGAAAAAAGATTCTGATTTTAATTGCAAAACCATTTCAACCTCTTTTATCTCTCTCAAAATTTTAGGGCTTTGCTTTGTTTCTTCAGTGAAGCATATTTCAAGAAAGATTTTCCAAAGTATGATCTTGGTTTTGCTTATATTAAATATATGCTGTTTTTACGTGCTTTCGATTAAATTTGAGAGAAAAAAGATTAATGGGTTTCGAATATTTTTTTTCTTGATTATAGATTACTAAAGATTTGAGTTTTAATGGAGGATCCAACAAGACGAGTGGGAGTGCATGAGTTGAACTTGGCTTCAAGAAAAGCTGAAGACGCAGGTTTATTTTTTATTTTTTTATTCTACTTTTGTTTTCTTGATGACGTTATATATGGTAATCTCATTTCATCTCTCTTATACTGAATTCAAGAACCAAGTTATTTTGAATATTGATTTTTTTCTTTCCCCGTGAATTCTGTGTTTTTAAAATTTATTTCATTGATTTTATTTACTTTAAAGCAAAAAGAGTATAATTGTAGTTTCTTTAAACTCTTTTGGTTGAAGAGTTATGTTTTGCTATGAAATTTTTGATTACTTATTAACATTCTAATTTGTGTGTATGATTTTTTTCTTTTGGAATTTAGAAGTTGTGTTTTTAATAATTCATGGTTTTATTCTGATTCTCTGTGAGCATATTTGCGTACGTTAATGTGGATTTGTATTTGTCTCTTTGTATTTTAATCCTTTTAATGGCTCTTCGACTTCGGAAAATTGATTAATAATTTTTTTTTACTGAATTTACAGCTCTGAGACGGCATCAAGCTACCTATTGGCTAGATTGCCTAGTGGGACCGCTTGGAATATCTAGCAGCCCCACGGAGAGAGAGTTCATTTCTTGCTTGAGAAATGGTTTAATCCTTTGCAATCTAATTAACAAGATTCAACCAGGTTCAGTTCCAAAGGTAATTTTTTCCTTGCTGGGTACTATTTGTATGTGTACACATGTATGGCTGTTTGAGAAAGTTTAATGCTGTAGGGTTTGGTTTATCTCCACTTCTGATTCTTTTGCATTACAAAATTGTAATTAGGTGGTGGAGAGTAACTCACCTTCACAGTCTCTCCCGTGGGATTCGCAGCCATTGCCAGCATATCAATATTTTGAGAATGTTCGGAACTTTTTAGTAGCCGTGGAAGAACTAAAACTACCTGTTTTTGAAGCTTCTGTTTTTGAAAGGGTGAAAATTAAATGCCTTTTTGCTGCAATTACCTAATAAGTACACAGAAGCAAATTTATGAGCTAGCATACCTAATATGTTCGCAGGAGAATTTGGAAGAGGGGTCATCGAAGGTTGCTGATTGCATTTTGGCTCTTAAAGCATTTCACGAGTGGAAGCAAATGACTGGAGGGAATGGAACTTACAAGCCACCCAGATCTCCTTTGGTTACACATTCTGCTGGCAGGATTCAAGCGCGAACATCAGGCCCAGTTACTTTTAATAGTTCTAGGCAACTAGATATCTCAGGAGGAGGCTCCGATAAACCACTTTCAATGGATAGTGAAAGCAAAAAAATTCAAGGTAGTTTTATTATTTTCTAGTAAGAAGATCTACTTGTGTGATGTACATGCATGATTGAGAACTATAATTGCAAATTTAATTCAAAGTGGTCATTTTTATGAGTGCTATAGGAAACAGTTATTCTGCATTAACGAGGAATAATATAGGTTGTAATTATAATATTTAGCATTGTTAAAGCCATAATTATTTTGGTTGATTGTGTTTTATTCATTTGGTGAACTGTAATTTTGTTTTGGTGAAGGATAATTTGTCCATCCTCATATTTCTAATGTTACTCCATCTACAAAAGGAGTAAGCTATTGGAAATTACCCCCGACCGATTTCATTTTCTAAGTAATAGGAGCATTTACCTCGAGCATCTTCTTAGCCGATAATTATCTCAGTTAGAACTGTAAAGTGTACATTTTTGGTTTATAACTTTTGTTAGTTTATCTTTTCTTTATTCATTGGCTTCTGCAGATGTAATAGTCAAGGCTCTTTCCGAACATATTGTCGATTCAAAGGAGAACATGGACAGTAATCTACTTGCTTCCTTTAATAGTGGAAATGTGGTAATATTCGGTTTGATAGTTATTTTACAGGTTGAACAATTGGAACTCCAGAAATGATTGTCCTTGCATTGTTATCGTTTAACAGGATTCTGTCAACAAATTATTGACCAACATCTTCTCCAGTTGCTTGGAGGAAAAGCTTCAAAGAAAATTTCCTGAGGTGAGTTGGTTATTAAACAAAAACTGTTGCATTATTTAAATCTCAAAGTGCAGCTTCTGGAATACGCGATGTTGGAAAAATTTTACTGTGGATTTTAAGAGAGTTTATCTCCAAAATAACTTTATAAGATGCAAAAATTTGGGATATTCTGGAAGGATGCTTCCATTATTCTCAATAACAGCAGAGGCAAGTCAGATTCGTGATTGTTAGTCCACAATTCCTAAGATTCATGCTGAGTTTTAACAGTTAGATAATACAACTGGACAAGGTCGCATTTGATATGATAAGAACATGCGACTGGACTTCTTGATTCTTGTTTTACAGTGAATTTAATCCAAATTGGCTGAGACAAAGCTTTCAGGAAATGAATAATTCATTTTACTTTTGTACCACATTCTCTAAAATGCTGTGTTCATGATGATAACACTTCAATATTTTTTCCGACAGCAGGTAGATGCAATTGATTTGGAAATAAATTTTTGAAAGATTTTTGTGCTCTATGCGATGAGATTGATGAAAATATTATTTATGTATCTTCAACCAGTTAAAACAGGGTCCATTGGATCATTTTAGAGAGACAAATTGCTCACCAGTGCATTCCACATCTGTGCCTCTTGGAAAATTGTCTTATCTGGAGAATGGAAAGGTAATTTATTCTTAATCATTTTTGTACATATGCTTTGACTCTCACTTTGTTGGAGTCATTATACTTTTTAGAATCAATCTCAAGAACTATTGTAAATACTTACTTTAAATTGCTTCATTCTGTTTAGAGTCACTTAGTGCCAACTTGCATGAAAAATGAATAGCAGTAATGAATTTTATTTATTTATTTATTTATTTTTATTTTTTGTTAAAGTAGAAGTTAGATAAATCATACTATTGTGAACATAGGTGCATTCCATAAAAAATGATTTATATAAGATACTATTCCAGTTCACTATGGACATCGATGAATTCTTTGATCTACAGTGTTGTAGGGCCTGCGTGAAGAACGGTAAGTGCAATCATTGGATTCTAGTTGGGCAGCAAGAAAGGGAACTTCTGGTAAGCATCTTGTGATTTTATGTTAAGAGTTTTGATTATAGATTTTCTGCCATGAAAGATGCGACAATATATGATTTATCAAAAACTCCTTCCGTTTCTAGTGTCTTATCTAATAAGACAATTTTTTGTGTGCCTCCTTGTCCATGCATGCATACATATCTTACTGTTTTCTCCCCATGAAGATGAATTTAGACTTGACAATAATATTTTTATTGCTTGCAGAATCTTAAGATGCTCCTATCAAGTACGAAGAAAGAGTTTGAAAGTCTGCAATCTCTTTTTCAAAGTGATTTGAAACAAATTGGTATGGCTTATGCTAAGGGGCCATAGTCCCTTGCTCCAATGTCAATCCCTATAAGTTAAATGAATCATGTCTATAAGAATATGCCTTCTTGCAATTGACTTTTTTCCTCAAAAGAAGAATATCTCTCAGAAAAGAAGATAAAACATCTTGACTTGTTTGATCGATCGTTGAGGAAAAGTCACATATAGCATGTTCATATGATATAATATCTTTTATTTTCTCGAAGTTAACAATTGGAAGGAGCAAATTGTTCTCTAATGAGCTTTTAACATGATAACCATGAAACTGACTGAACTTTATACACTAACAAGAGAAATATTTTGTTTTGCATGATTTCAGGAGATCAGGTGAAGGAGATGTCTACTGCTGCTCTTGGTTATCATAAAGTTGTAGAAGAGAACAGAAACTTGTACAACATGGTTCAGGATCTAAAGGGTTAGCTTAAATGTTTTTCATTCTTCTCTTATTAGTGATGAGATAAACATAAACCTATGATAGGGTGTCCAAAGAAATGCTAACGTGAATGCTAGAGAGAAAAATAACCTTCATTAGATATATGAACAAGTATTAAATATACAAACATCATTAAGGATATATGTATGATGGAGCAATTACGAGTGTAGATGCAGTGGCCATAGTTTTCGTCTTTTCAACCAGATCCAATGTAGGTCTATCTAAGAAAATAAATGAAACGAAGTTTCAGATCCTTCATATGTAAAAATATTTTTCCATAATTTCAATTCTTTCCATCACTAATCTATTTAGTTTGACTATTCTGTAATTTTAAAATTTTTTCTCAGGAAATATTCGAGTTTACTGCAGAATTAGGCCCATCTTTATTGCTGAGGCAAAAAATGTGGTAGATCATATCGGAGATGATGGATCTCTAGTGGTTGTAGACCCTCTGAAACCACAAAAAGACAAAAGGAAGATTTTTCAATTCAATCACGTGTTTGGTCCAACTGCCACTCAATGTAATTGATACTGTCATCTCTGTTAGAAAATCTAGGTCTTAGATTTTCATTGTGGATGAATCTATTTAATTTTTCAGGTGATGTATTTAGAGAAACTCGGCCACTTGTTAGATCTGTAATGGATGGTTACAACGTCTGCATCTTCGCTTATGGTCAAACTGGATCTGGGAAAACACATACAATGGTGAGGTTCTTTGGCATTATAAACTACACTTGCTCAGTTTATCTGCACCATAAAGGCATTTCTTTTTTGATTTTTGAATTTACTCTAAATTTCTGTAGAAGCGCTAGTTTGATATGAAGTGTTGCAAAATTATTTCTTTGGAGTTATGTTCAGTAATGTGTTCTCTCTGT
Organism: Fraxinus angustifolia subsp. syriaca; assembly: GCA_903798275.1. Lineage (NCBI taxonomy): Eukaryota > Viridiplantae > Streptophyta > Magnoliopsida > Lamiales > Oleaceae > Fraxinus > Fraxinus angustifolia. The sequence goes on from CAIGRE010200300.1 coordinate 12,413, forward strand.
TGACAGTGTGGTCTTGCAGGTGGATTGGCTAACGAATTGGGAATTAATTATTTGGCTGTTAATGATCTTTTTCAACTATCTGATGAAAGAAAGGACATCGTAGAATATAGAATTCAAGTCCAGATGGTTGAGATATATAACGAACAAGTTCGTGATCTTCTTGCTGAAGATTTGTCGGATACAAAATATCCTTTCACATTTTGAATATCTGTTTTCTACTTTATATTATTTGTAGTTCACTTAGATTAAAAAACGAACATGCAAATTTATTTTATGCTACTTAATATACATACATCCAAAATGTTGATTTCTTAACTGCCAATAAATTAGAGATCCGGAGTTGTGCTAGTGATGATGGCTTGGTTCTTCCTGATGCTACTATATATCCTGTAAAGTCCACTGCAGATGTCATTAACCTGATGAAACTTGGTGAAGGGAACCGTGCAGTTGGTTCCACTGCCATTAACAATCAAAGCAGTCGTTCACACAGGTCAATTTTTCTTCTGCTTTATGTGCATATTTGGTATGCATCACTAGACATCATAATGAATAATGTTTTAGCTTTTTATTCATCCGTACCAACATGCATACAGTTATTCATTGTTGTCCTGTCAAACATTGACCGATAAACACGGATTTTGCAGTGTGTTGACTGTACATGTACACGGCGAAGATGTATCTGGAAGCATACTTCGAAGTTGCCTCCATTTGGTGGATCTTGCAGGTAGCGAACGTGTTGATAAATCAGAAGTTACTGGTGACGGACTCAAAGAAGCTCTGCATATAAATAAGTCGCTAGCTTGTTTAGGAGATGTTATTGCAGCCTTGGCACAGAAGAACTCCCATATTCCTTACAGAAACAGCAAACTAACGTTACTTCTGCAGAACGCTTTAGGTAGTTACACAATTATTTCAACTCAACGTTTTCAGTCTCGAATAACAGTTTCCAAGCTAATAATACTTACACGAGTCATACTGGTGTTGATGATACATAAACACTTGATCATCATGCAATCTTCCCTTTATTTTTCTTACATTGTGATTACTTTAAGCTTCTGGGGGTACTCTGGTACGCAGTATGCTTTGTAAGGCAACATGGGTAATACGGTGAACATTATTTTAACTTTTTATTTTTATTTGTTAATACCTGTCCTCTAGTGTTTTTCCACCTTACCAAATGTGACGTGAGTGATATAGTTTCAATAAAGTGGCAAATGCAGGAGGATTGCACCAGGGAGAAGATATTTCTTCACAACTATATTTACATAGATGATATGTACTGATCCTATTTTTAATATGGAGCAGGAGCAAATGCAAAAACATTGATGTTCGCTCATGTGAGCCCAGAAGGAGATTCTTTCGGAGAAACAATGGGTACTTTGAAATTTGCTCAGAGAGTGACGACTGTTGAACTTGGTGCAGCTCGTGCAAATAAGGAGAGTTGTGAGGTGCTAGAGCTTAAAGCACAGGTAAACTGAGACTTTTAATCTGAGAGGTTTAACTTGGAGTTGGGATAATACTTGAGCACAATGTCATTGATTTGCTTAAACTTCTACAGGTTGAGAATCTCAAAAAAGCATTGGCCAACAAGGAACCTGGGACTCCTCTGGTTAACAACTCAAAGCAGACAGCAAGAACACAATGCGAGAAACCTAAACAAATGACTGGGCTAACACCTGTTCGTCCCAGAAGGTTAAGTATTGAAAAAGCTAGCAACTTACCGCTTCAGAAAGTTTATTATGACGATACAAGTGGATCCAAAACCCCTTCTGTGAATATTCGCTCTCGGAGATCAAGTTTGGAAGGACCAAGGTACACAAACAAGGATTCTGAGCATATTAAATTATCAGAAGTGGTAAGCAAGCCGGTGAATCCAGAAACATGTTTACAAAACCACAGTCAAACACAAGAACAAAAATATAGTTGTGGATCTTTGATGGACTTGACTCATCATAGGGCTCCTAGGAGTCCAACAAATTCTGCTTTCAAAGGTCATGTGGTAAAAGTCGTTGATACTGCAATGATGGCTCCATCTTTTCAAAATCCCAAAACACCCGAGCCCTTCGTGAAGCCAGTAGTACCATGCTTACAAAACAATAGTCAGATACAAGAACATAAATATGGTGGATCTTTGATAGACTCAACTCATCATAGGGCTCCTAAGAGTCCAACAAGTTCTGCTTTCAAACATCATGTGGTAAAAGTCATCGATACTGCAATGAAGGCTCCATCTTTTCAAAATCCCGAAACACCCGAGCCACATGTGAAATCAAAGATTGGAGTTCAGAGATTGCAGCAAAATGAGAGTTCCGTCTATTCTGAATTCCAGACACCTTGCTCAACTAGTAGCACTCATGGAAAGGGATCTCAGATAAGGAAATCACTACGGTCTATTGGGAAATTAATTAACGGGTCAGAGAAGAGGTATGCTATTGTATTGTGCTGTGTAGTCATTTTAAGTTGCTCTAAAGTTCAACGTTGCATCATTTTTATCATTGCAACATGTGATTGAATGGCATCCTCTCAAGAAGTTTAATGCAAAACACAGGAACCAACAGAAACTATCTGAAGCACAAACGCCTTTCAATGGAAACAGCACCATGTATGATACAAAGTCACCCATTCATTCCAATGCAAGGGCCCTCAGGAGACAGTCACTGACCGGCGTTCAACCATCCAGGAGATCTTCACTTGGAGGTGTTTCAACTGACTCTTGTAAGTGAAATCACTTTCCACTTCGACTCAAAAAGTTTATATATAATGTAACATGCGGTTAACACGAGAATTCATTCTTCTGCAGATGGAAATGAAAATAGGAATGTAAAAACACCACCTCCAGTTCGTGCTTCAGCGAAGTTAACAAAACGGTGGCTTTAGACCATTTTAGGCTAGCTGAACAGAGCTAACTCTTAGTTTTAGGACTCAATTTTGGAAAGTTCAAGAAAAAGTTCTGTCAATCTGGAAACTATTATGTGGTCATTTGTATACATCCGAGGGGAAAAATGGATTCATAGTCATATCTGGTTGGTGACCAGATCAATAAATAATATGCTCTATCACAATTGTATGTTAGTTCATACAAAACATATTAATCAATGCCTTGCAGTTTCCATTGCTAAATGATCGTTTTTGACATGATTTTGTCAAATCTGCTCAACTAAATATGCAAGTAGCTAAAAATGTCCCCAGATGAACTTCGTATTATTTCTTTAAATTTGTAGCGTGGGATATAGCATTATGGAAAAGCGAAATGATAATTTGTTCCTTTTTAGCGGCATATGAATACTCCTTTGTTCTACAGAAAATCACGGAAATTAAAATAATAATAATAATAATAATAATAATAATAATAATAATAATACTGAAATGCACCATTTAATGCAGCATGTTGTCGACGTGCTTTGATTGAAAGAGCTTTCCTATCGAAGGATTCAGTAAAGTTAGGCTGACATCTCGACGCGAGTCTCCTTCAATAGTGGTTGTAGTTTGACCATATAGGATAATATGAAAATATCATCATGACATGACATAGAAAGTGTTCCCTCTTGATGATAGTACTGTCTTAATTGACCAATCAAGACAATGATAAGATGGTATAAGACTCCATTTCAATTGCACTCTCCAATCAATCAAATCCCTTCAAACGGGTGCTACGTTGGAACTAAGAAATTTCTTTATGCTACCATACAAATTTTTGCAATCTTATGCCTTTACTGTGCTTAGATTCTAGCAATATAACATTGCTACTTTATCTAAATTCATATCAATTGATCAAGAAATGTCACCTCATTTTCAACCATCCATAGAAAGTAATAATAATAATAATATGAGAATGTTTTAATACAATAAAAATTTAAGTTTGTTTAATTTTTGGGGGAGTGATTATAGATGCAATCTTTTTTATAAGCCCATGTTTGAGCCAAATTATTGTAGAATGAGAATGAAAAATATAGCCATCATTGAGGGTCACACAAGAGATAGAAAATTTAAATTTAAATGTTGATAGTGATAAATAACGATCATATTTTTCATTTTAATGAGATAATAATCACACATGAAATGCTTCAACCATACATCTGAATATTCAAACTTAGGGTTGACTAATCAGGACATTATTATTTGTCCATAGATCCGATTTAGTCACTTTGAAACCATGTGAGTTGCAATCAAATGATTTTGACCAATGGAAATCAGGATAGAGTAATTTTATCAGAAGTTGAATCTAGCCACAATTTTTTATAGGATAATTAATTTAAACAAAAAAGTAAATATTTCAGCATCATGCAAGCATATGCAGATTAAGAAAACATGTGCTAATATACCATTTAAATTGTTTATTAAACTTGCATAAGAATCAGCAGATCTTTTCCAGATAATATAATAAATTGGGTAAAACTCCCCCAATAAATCTTCAAACAATGCTTATAATTTCAATGGATTATGAATTTGGCTAAACTTATAAGTTACTTTTAAGTATCTTTACTTTGTTCTTAAAGTGCTGAACGTGCTCGAAGAAGTCCTTCGTGTCCAAACTTCATTAACGAATCAACGGCCGTAACAAACACAAGAAAATTTAACAAAAAGAAGTTTTTTTTTTTTTTCAACATTTTCTTTATGTACCACAAAGAAGCTTACTGTTTTCTACTTGATGTACAACAAAATGACAATTCACTAGACTAGTAGTCTCTACAACCATATTCTTTCGTTGTGCTTTCTGATATACAAATATAGGATAACCCAAAAACCTTGTGAAAAATGATGTTCAGAAAGGAGCTAAAAGTTACTGTGATTGACGACGTAAATTACTCTTCTTTTGAGCAATGGAGTAGTAGTACACGCGTAGCAAGCGCTTACGGAACCTTCCTAGATTCAGCCTTACAGTTTGACCGTCGAGATAGATCTTCTTTGTGAATTCCCATCCCTTTTCATTCACACTCTGTGGATCGATTAAAACGGGATCATTTTTGTCATAGTCATCGTACAAAGAGCTTTCCTTCGGAAGGATTTTGTAGCCAATGTACCTCAAACCAAATTTCACTGCCGGTTCTCCATAATAAGTTTCTGCTGCCCAGTCCGTGCCGAGGGGAATGACTTGAATAAAAACAGAACCGGGCTTCATAAAGAGAAAGTGAGTCATGGCAGCACCATGGACTCCAATCATAACATCACTTGAATTAAGAACTCGGTAAGCTTTTGCAAGTTCTGATGTCCTCTGAGGCCTCAGTACTTCGACCACAAACCCAATGTCCTCTGCCATTTTGACCAGTAAATCTTCGTTAGTAATTGCTCTCGAACCATTCCTAGAAACTACAACCAGTTTAGGTCTATTTGATTCTTGCGTCTCTTTAATTGTCTCTATCAGATTATCTGATGACGGGGATAGAGCAGATTTCTCCGTTTTCGACTGAGCTCTACCCTCCTCCTCTCGGATGAGACCTCTAATTCGAGGCCAATATGCCTGGTCTAATAGTTTTCGGAAGTCTCTTATAGACTTATTCCCTTCCATCAATGAAGAATTAACAGTGAGCTCATCATGGATTCTTAAGCCGACAATAGCTTCTGGGAAGCAATGGATTCGTTTATCTCCACTAAAATCTATGGCTGGAAAATCAGAGAGCTGAGACAGTATGTCACCATACTTCATGATCCACCAATTATGATATTCAAGAAAGACAAAAACAACCTTCTTGTTCAGATGCTGAGAAGTAATGTAAAGAGGCAAAATCCCATCATTAAATTCGTGGTAAAGATTACCCGTATAGCCTCCTGTAGAGAAGAACACAGCTGTAACATTGTACTGGACTTCACACTGGTGATGGATGCCGGATTCTTTTCCTTTTACATTGAGGTTCAACTCATCAATAGTATCCATTACACTGGTTTCCCATTTCCGAGAATAGGGCTTGATCTTTTCGTGCTGAATAACCTCTGGCTTGTCATTTTCATCAGTAGATGGGGCAGAAACAAAATCATTCACTCCATTGTTTCTATAGAGGAAGATAGAAGAGGAGGCGGAGTGAGTTCTCACATCCCCTTTCATTATGCATATATCTGACCTAATGCTACTTCTATCACAACAAATAGTTCCTGCATTTGGAAAAACCATGTCATAAATTCAGAATTAAATTGGAAAAACATATCTACCCATTTCTCCAAATGTCTTATCGTTTTAATAGTATCTAAATATGCTAGAATACTCGAGGAAATAATAAGAACAGCAAAAGAAAAGATATCCAAACTTAGGCATGAATTGAAAGAAAAAGCCAGTAATTATTCCACAGCCCACCCGATTGAATATACATATACATGTTATGATTTGTGCCTACCCCACAATTATCAGGCCCCCAGAGATTTTCCAAACCCCCACCCTACCCTACCCCACCCCAACCATAAAGAAAACAGAGATAAAAAAAAAAAAAAAA